>VUQI01051322.1:0-10381 GCA_015106735.1 Paratilapia polleni | reverse complement strand
TAAACTATCCAAAAAAAAAAAAAAAAAAAAAATCCCCCTCAATGCTCAAAAGAAATCTACACCCATGCGCACAACACGTGACAACTAAGTGCATTTAATGCATTTTACTTGTGAGGACATTCTTTCATTTTAACTCTAACCTTATCCATTATACAGAGGGCACTTTGCATTTATTTCACTAACTCAGTGTTGCTAAGCAGCTTTTTCCAGGCTTGTTAAGTTTATTACTGTACCATTTAAAGACTGTATTTCAAACCACATAAACATGAACAATCACATTGTCAGTTACATGGTTTTGCATATTTTTTAAGGTTTTCTCTGCAGTAAATTGCAGTTTGCCTTTCTTTTAATTCCCAGATCAAAAGTGCAAACTCAGCTAGAGAGCTAGCTGGAAAAGCAGCCAGAGAGGCTGAGAAAAAAAAAAAACACCCCTTGAGCTGATATGCTCAAATCAGTAGAAGAAACAAGATAAGGTAGGTAAGTAGATAAGGGCACCTGTGATTCCTGACTTTTCTCATCTGTCTAAAAACAAAGGTGGAAATGTACAGTATATAAATTCCATATTGGCTAAAGTTTTTGTTAACCTTTTAGCAATAGAAATTTAATTGTTTGGGGGTTTTTTTCAGTAAAATCCAGAAGTTATGTTCTTTAGATAAAAAAGAAGTCTTTTGACATTTCTTTTTTCAGAATTTTTTTTTTTCCTGAAGCATGTACAAGCAATTTTGCTCTATAAACCACCCAACAGTGTATAAAGTTAAACAACTGCATCATTAAAGTAATGTTGCTTAAGTCAAAGCAATGAAGGGACAGACTTACTTTAGAATCACATTCACAAAAATAAAATATAATTTTGGATTGTATCTTTGTCAGATTGTCAGATTTGGGGCGGCTGTGGCTCAGGAGGTAGAGCGAGTCGTCTGCTAATCGGAAGGTCAGTGGTTCGATTCCTGGCTCCCCTAGTCTGCATGCCGAAGTATCCTTGGGCAAGATACCTAACCCCCCTGATGCATTCATCGGAGTGTGTGTGTGTGAATGTTAGTAAGCACTTAAGTGTAGATAAAAGTGCTGTATGAATGTATGTGAGACTGGGTGAATGTGGCCTGTAGTGTAAAGCACTTTGAGTACACAGAAACTGAGTAGAAAAGCGCTATATAAGTACCAGTCCATTTTACCATTGTCAGACAGATAGAAGAGGAGTTTCCAAAACTCAAACAACTTAACGGAAGAGGGCCTTATTATAAAGCAGCAGGTGAAATTTTTAAACAAATTTTTTGGGTTTGTTTTTCCTTTTTGTACATGAAAAAATTGACATTAATTGACTTTTTTTTTTTATTCCAACCACCAATGCAAAAAGCCAAGACAGCCAACATTTCACAGGTACAATTATATGTATACGCAGAGTGATATACTGTATGTCTCAACCCCTTAAGGTTATGGTAAGCTATCTTATTCTAATATTAATCCTAAATCTAAACATGCAGACATTTATTTTGAGAAGAACAGGACAGACATGTCCTCCCTGTTTGGTTCAATCTGAACACTTTTTCTTGTTTTGATGTTTCCATTTTAGAAAATTCTGATGAAACTTCTTTATTGCATTGCAATATATGACTCCTGTGGTGATGACATACTATACTGAAAAGGCATCTTTTCTGTTTTTGTGTTTATTTTTGTGTTGTTTTTCCTGGTAGAACATGCAGTGAAAAGGTATTTCTGCATTGTGCTTTCAAGGTTGTTCTAATGGACTGTTAGAGAGTGCTGCATGCTCCAAAGGTAAAACTGTGTCTTGTGAAATATGTAGGTACAATGTACAGTTTAGAATCTGCAGAGCTCAGGTGTGAGCACTGCTTCAGGCAAAATAATTACAAAGCAGGTTCAGATCTGTTGGTTTAGATAGAAACTACAGAGGGGGGCTTTTGAGGAACTGATATTCAAAATTCAGTATTTAATTCAAAGATATTTGGTTACAGAGCTTTAGCAGTTTTACTACAAAGTCTGAATTTAATTCAGAACAAACATCGCACACAACATTCCAGCTCTTTAAAATATTTTACAATATTTCAACCACTTTTTTTTTTTTTTTTTTTAAACAGTACACAGCACCCCCAAAGAAACTGAGTTTTTAAAAAAATACTTACAGCCTGTTCATTTTCTTGGCAAAGGTTTTATGTGCCAATTGATTGATTGGCACCGTAAAACCAGGAC
The DNA here is from genome assembly GCA_015106735.1 of Paratilapia polleni. Classification (NCBI taxonomy): domain Eukaryota; kingdom Metazoa; phylum Chordata; class Actinopteri; order Cichliformes; family Cichlidae; genus Paratilapia; species Paratilapia polleni. The sequence continues at coordinate 8,176 of VUQI01051322.1, read as the reverse complement.
ATATTTTAATCACAGTATGTCCTTGTCCCCATTTTCCCCATAGTTTCAAAGGAACACGTTTTAGGTAGAACTTTCCTTTTCTCTGTTAAACACCAAATTCCCTTCTGTGTAGTTAATAACATACATGTTTAAATTTTCTTCTGGTCAAAATGACTACAATAGTAAAACATGTTCCTAAAAGCCTTTAAGAAGCCTCAATATTCTAATCATGTTAATGCAGAGTGGTCACAGCCACTGCTGCCTCAATGATAGATTATATAATGATGTCTATGTAAACTATGTTAACCTCCAGAGCAGAGAGTCACTGATAAAGAATGTTCCAGAAAAATCACTGCCACGCAGTCTGAGTACATTTTTCCTGCCCCTCTCTCGTAGAAATGCACTGATTTAGGTGCTGTCTGGGACTTCGACTTTAAATTAAATGAGTGGAAAAGGACTCTTATGATTCAAGGGCTTATTTTTATAATGTCCTCACAAATGTAGAGTAAAATTGATTTCCCAATACGCACAACAGAAAAGAGCTCGTGCCAGGGTTAAGGAAACTCACTACGGGGGCTTTCTTTCGGTATTTCTTTCTTTTTTTGGTTTGTTTTGTTTGTTTTTAGTTATTTTAGAACAGCACCTTCTTCCTCATGATCCACCCGGTGTCAGAAAAATAACAGCACAACTCAATTTCCGGTATCAATTTTCAAAATAAAACGGCAACTGGCGATTTAATGAGTTTAATAACCATCATTATAACATCATAACAGATATTTCACTGAAAGAAAGATTCCTGAATGAAAAACTGTGCACCGCAAAGATGGTGGTAGAATAACTTCCAGGTGGAAAAAGGTTTTTAAAATCTTTTTACTGGGCAAAGTCTTCCAGCTCCAATGCAGTTATTATCGGATTTGACTTCGGAGTCTATACACGCAGGTTTTATGTCTAGTGTGACCACCGAAACTGTCTCTTTGGAACTTAAAAAGAGGTCATTCATCAGCTCAATAGGCTAGCTTCAAAGCATGATCTTACTCGAAAACAGCAAAACAAATGGAAACGTGTTGAAGATATTCTGCGCTGACAGTCGCTGACCCCAACTGTCCTAGTGTGTCGTCAGTCCATCAATCCACTTCTGCACTTTTTTACATTTTTTTATTTAATTTTTTTTTATTATTTTTTTAATTTTGAGTGAATTGAGCCAAAGGATGACGCTTTTATTTTTGTGAAAAAAAATTATTACGACACTTTCTGAAGCATTTCAAGTAGCTTTATGGTCAGACTTCAGACGAGCGGTTCAACCTGTTGAATATACTGTCGGCAGCCGGAGGAGGAAGACGTCGGTTTAGCGGCGGACCCTGAAGGAAACAGGCGGTCACTAGCAGGTGAGACATCGTTCACATATGACTTCACGGGTATTTGAACAGTAAACAGTCTGCTAATGTGAGTGACACAGAGTGGAATAAGTCGCCTCTTTGCGTTCAGGTTGTGGCAGAGCTTTTCTGAACTGCTTTGCGGTCCCCCCCCCCAGACGTACCCGGTAGCATACCAAAGATTATCTGGTAAATCGGCACGACTTTAGCGAATGAGGTCGGTTTGATGCTGGGTATTCAACAGGCTGCAGCATGCTTTTTTCTGACGGTTTATGGAGGCAGTAAAGCGGTGTGAGGTGTGATTCTGTAAGTCATACAATAGCCTACTACTGCAAATAAATATTCAAAATTTTCTTCTTCATTCAGTTGCTAAAATACAGAGCTGAAGAAGCTGGAGAGCCCAGCTCAGGGCCGGCTCTAGCCTGCTAATGTGAGGGTGAGCAGTTAGAAAGAATAGGTGCAAGCCCTGCGGTAACACCCGTTTACTAACCCATAGGTTGCTGGTTTGAGTTCCTCTGGAAATGCATCTCTTCTCTCTGAGATTTGTGGACATGATCCCTGTCAAAAATAAGCATAATAAAACAACATCTATCTGACAATCTCATATTTAGAACGCTGATTTATTTCAGTTCACATGTAGCAGTAGAGCTGCTAGATTATGTCAAAATCATAATCACATTTATTATGGGCAGGAATAGCAATTTTGATTAGTTAACATATTTACTCTTTAACTTAAAAAAAAAAAAAAAAAAAAAAATAAATAACTAAATGTAAAAAAAAAAAAAAGAAAAAGAAAAAAAGAGGTAGACAAGTTGACCAATTGTCCCATCCAGCCTGCAACCTCCATTGATGCAACAGGAGCAACAGAGAACCAACCAGGGGACCCCAGCACAGAAGACACACACTGAGAGCTGTGGATGATAATCAATGAACACCTCGGTCACATTGTGTCCCAGAGTGGACCGAGTGAGACAAAGGCAGCTGCAGCTGTTAATCTTTCCACGGGTTCCCCTCCCAAAACCTTTTACGGCTTCTTCTATATAGATCTTGTGGACCAAAGGTTTTAGTTTCATCATCTTGGCTCAAGCTGAAATAAACTGTGAATGAGGCGCGAAATCACACAGCTGTAAAGGAAAGGGGTGCGGCTGATTTATGACACAAGACAAAATTAACAGAAAAAAAAAAAACTGACAAATTTATATGATGAAATTGATGAATTTCATCAGGCTGAAGTACAGCAGTCTCTGCACGAACCAAGCACGTAAGTAACTGTGCTGCTGTTCATACACACACACACACGCATAGAGGCAGACTCTCTCCAAACCCATAGAACAAAAGCTGCCTTGCTGTTTTTGTGTGTCAGAATACTATACCACAAATACTGCTTTAAAACAGTGCCCCCACAATAGTTGCAGTAAATGCAAGATAATCATAATCAACAGGTAAAGGTAACATTCACTGAAACAAAATGTCTTCACTAAATGCCTCACCTTCAAGTTTCCATTTAAATATAGACATCTCTGGAGAGGAAAATTAGTAATCTAATTGAAAAGTTAATACACACACACACACACACACACACACATATAATGACAGGTTCTCTCTCAGAGCCCTGCAGCCAGTCATAAAAGATGCAAATGAGGGAAAGTCTCTTAGTAATTTAAAGGAGAACACTTCTGCACTGATATATAGTTGTGTTAAATGTGTTGGCTCAAGCAGGGAAGAGAGAGAGCATCAGGACACATCTTACAGTCACAGAACTGCACTGACAGGTAAACTGGAACTGCACACAAGTTTAGAATTTAGGGCAGAGAATTAGAGCACAAACAACATGCTGACTCTACATGACACAGTTAAAGCAGGCTATACGTTTGAGTGTGTGGTTTTGTTTTTTTTTATTACAAGCCCAGGGACTGTGTGTGTGTGTGTGTGTGTGTGTGTGTGTGTGTGTGTGTTTATTGCCTTGCCCTGGCTTCATAGTTGACATTCCAAGAGACACAGCAGTCTATTTCTTTTAACCTCTGGGAGTTTGCAGAACCGTAAGAGGGTGTACAGTGGGAGACTTTAGAGGTCTCCAGTAGCCTCCCCAGCCAGTCAGAAGTTAGAAATGGTATTGTGTTTCTTGTGCTTATGTTTTTTAATTGGCTGAACAAAACCAAACAATATTTTTCATAACTTCTGACTGGGTGGGAAAGACACCCATCCAGCTATGGAGACCCCTGCCTGTAGCTGGATAGGATAATAACAGGATAATTCTGTGTAAAATTCAAAAGTGACTCACTAATTAACAGTATTTTTAGTTTCTTTTTGTTAAGAAACATGCATTTTTGCCCAGATAGTATTGTGTGCTTTCTTTCATAAACTGATGATCCGATTTGGGTCTTTGTAATTAGGCAGGCACCCCCCTTAATGACTTCCTTTCCCCTACAGTAGGTGATTTAGACGAACATCCCTACTAGGGCTAGAAAAAGAACTGACTGGGCCTTGCACTTGCGTCTCGTCTCAGTTGAAATGTTATGTATATAAGGGAAATGTTTGTGCAATGGTTACTTGCTGTAATTGTGTTAAAATATTTGCTCTGTGAAAACTGGGCGAACCCAATGCACAATAAAAAGGTTACTTTAACTAAAAGCAACAAAGATGAAAGCTGCTACTATAAGGCAGCAGTCTGAGACTTCCTTTTTGTTGTTGTGACTCGGTATGATAAAACACATTTATTATTATCTAACTGCTTTCCATTGGGTAATTAAAAAATACTTTACATCAGCAGAACTGCTTAATTGTGGCAAAACTTGAAGTTGATACATGCTTGCTGCAGTGAATCCAGAAAAGATTTATTCAAGCCATCGCTGCAACCATCCCCACAGCCTGCTCCAGCCAGTCCCAGCATTCCATCACAGTCAGTGTACATATGTCGCTATAGCTGGAGCATAATGCCACCTAAAATGGTTAAGAGCAAAACAGAACTAATTAAGCTGCTAATTTTTGTGGGTTTTAACTCTTAAAAACTTATCTGCAGGAACTGCCCAGTGTGCATCAGTCAGCTACTGACAGTCATGGCGACCATTGTGATGGAAAGAATTGGCCGAGTGTTCATCAGCCTGCAGCAGATCAGGGAGGTTCCCCGGATGCTCACTGAAGCTGCTCCCTCCATGCCTGGCACTGTCAGAGACTCTGAGGTTCCCTCCTACTTCAGGGAGCGCTACGTCTGCACCGGCTACCGGCCGCTCTACCAGAACTGGCGCTACTACTTCCTGTCCTTGTTCCAGCGCCACAACGAGACCATCAACATCTGGACTCACCTGCTGGCGTTTTTAGTGTTGCTGGTAAAATTACGCCAGCTTGCTGAGACTGTGGACTTTGTTGGTGACCCTCATTCGTGGCCCCTGCTCATCCTCATCCTGTCCTCTTTGAACTACTCGGCATTCAGTGTAGCTGCTCACTTACTGGGGGGTAAGTCTGAGCTGTGTCATTATTGCTTCTACTTTCTGGACTATGTAGGGGTAGCCCAGTATCAGTACGGCAGTGCTGTAGTCCACTTTTACTATGCTGTGGATGAGAGCTTGTATGGACTGGTGAGTGGGATCTTCATGCCCACTGCCACTGTCCTCAGCTGTCTTTCATGCCTTGGATGCTGTTACGGCAAATACTGCAACCACACCCTACCAACCTGGGTGCGTAAGGTGTGCCAGGTGGTGCCCTCAGCACTCGCCTATAGCTGGGACAGCAGTCCAGTGGCTAAGAGACTCTTCTCCTGGTCCAGCAACGACCCAGCCTTAATCTACCACTTTGGCCAGGTGGCTTTCTTTCTCAGCTGTGCGTTCTTCTTCACCTACCCCCTGCTGGAGCGCTGTTTCCCTGGACGGTGTGATTTTGTGGGACAGAGTCATCAAATATTCCATGTCTTCTTGTCTTGCTGCACCCTGTGTCAGATCCACGCCTCCTACCTGGACTTTATGGGCCACAGGAAGCTGTATTCAGCTCTGCATGGGAGTGGTGATGCTGCTCTCTTTGTGGGGCTGTATGTGGTCACTTTCATTGTATGTGTACTAATTGCTGCATTAATGCTGAGGAAAGTCAAACAAGTGCTGGACTTCAAATCAAAGTCCAAATAATAGATTGTACGTGCCTTACTTTGATAGAAAGGGAACTGATTATTTTTGCTGCAGGTTAAATGAGCAAGTAGCAAATTGCAAGAGGGATTAAAAAATGATTTTAGGAGTTAGTATTTTTATGTTCTTATGTATTATTTTTTGGAATTTTCATCTATTAACAAAGCCTGGTGCTTCTTTTGAAAAAGTTTCTTACAGTTTAGGAACATTATTAAACCTTAAAAAAAATCACTGGCTACATGTTATTGGTAAATGGACTGGTACTTATATAGCACTTTTCTACTCAGATTCTGTGTACTCAAAGCACTTTAACTACAGGCCACATTCACCCAGTCACACATACATTCATACAGCACTTTTATCTATACTTAAGTGCTTACTAACATTCACACAGACACTCACACTCCGATGAACGCATCGGGAGCAATGTGGGGTTCAGTATCTTGCCCAAGGATACTTCGGCATGCAGACTAGGGGAGCCAGGAATCGAACCACTGACCTTCCGATTAGTAGGCGACTCGCTCTACCTCCTGAGCCACAGCCGCCACAAAATTATTCTGTCCATTTACATGGATGTTATTTAAATAGACGGTATGCACTTGGATTTGTGAAATAGTCAGGTTTTTGGAATGTTTTTGTGGTAATGTATGTGAGAGCATCTTAAAATGTACAAGTGTTTGTTGATGATATGTTGAAAGTGACTGGTTTTCAAAGTGTGGCCATATTTTATTCAGTGATTTTTTAATTTTTTTTTTTTTTAAATGATAACTAGGGGCATTGTTTAAAGGTGATTGCTGATCACAGCTTATAGATGAATGGCAACATTTCTTCAAGGTTAAAAAAAACTACACAATTCACGTTCAGACATTACAGTAAAACTTAAAAAATATATTACAGTGTTGCAACAAGGCTGGAGCATTTCAGACCTTCATCACTGTGCCTTGGGAAGCAGTTTTTGCCTTTAAAATTATGACTGTGCTGTTATTTGATGACTGAATGCCATCAAATAACAGCACAGTGTGCAGTCTTCAGAAGGAGAGCCTTGGGTTTATACATGTAGGTTTTACAGCTTTGAGGACACACTATAGAATGTTTGTGATTGCCAGTCTGAGATTTAAACCTCGTTTTTTGATGTGCCACCACAAGTTTAATTTCATAGCACTTTGGTATAATTCCATGTGCTGTATTTGCTGTATTTAAGAAAGCTGGGTTTTATGAGGGATCAGTATACAATGAAAGTCTTAAGTTTTTTTTAAAATATCTGTTATTGTACCCATGTATTCTTCAGGTGTATACCCTTACAGCAATCACTGTATTGTGTCTCACTGGCAAACTTGTTTGTGCCTTTTGAATGCTAAAAAAAATGAATGTCACATAAGCAAGAAGCTACATGTACCGCGGTAAGTTATGTTTGTGGGAGATGATAATGCTGCTGACCAAGATGTAAAACCAGCGGGAATAGTCAAATATGCAGTTCTAGAGGCAGAAATAATCTTAACTTCTGTAGGTAACAATGTGAAATATTTTTCATGTATTAAAACCTTTCTCTATTGACAAGGTGTGAATTTGTAACAATACTTTTTAAAAAAAGAGACCTTCTCTGACATCCTTCGGACTGATTTTGTTATGAACTGCTCCAGATTTTCAGACATTGTGATGCTTAAGGTTGTTCAGTGCCTTGCCCCAATACCCCTCTTCTGGTCCCCTACAGTGCCAACAGAGCAAGCTAACATTAACTTAGAAATTAAGTTTAATAAATGCCAGCTTCAACAAACTGTCTCCTTGCGCAACCACAGTAGCCATAACAGTGCTTTTTTTTTTTTTTCAAATGAGGGTATTAGGTAATGTACTTCTGGGGCTAAGGGCCATAGTAATTTTGCTACAGTTCGAAATGTCAGCAACAGTGAGCAATACAAAATTAGGGTACCTGCAGGTATTGCTGCTAGACAAAGAGCCTGTAGCTACAGTGCTGAACAAATTTATTAGACCACCTGTCATAAAAACGAGAAAGACCATCCAGCATCACAAAGTGCTTTAATGCGGGCTATTTCCTTTTCAGTGAGTTCTCGACATTTTACCATTTTGAACAGGAGTGAGGAATTTCAAACTGAATTCATGCTTTTATAGCCAAATTTGAGCGGGCACACTGGACTTCTCTGAGAAGTCAGAAATTAATCAAGCGTAACATTCAAGCACTAAAACTATTTTTTTAATTTATAGGTATATGTTTGAGTAAAATGAACATTTTTGTTTTATTCTATAAACTACTGACAACATAACTCCCAAATTCCAAATATAAATATTTTCATTTAGAGCATTTATTTGCAGAAAAGGAAAAAATGGTCAAAATACCAAAAAAGGTCCAGTGTTTTCAGACCTCAAATAATGCAAGAAAAAAAAGTTCATATTTGTTTTTAAACAACACATTACTAATGTTTTAACTTAGGAAGTGTTCAGAAATCTATATTTGGTGGAATAACCCTGATTTGCAATCACAGCTTTCATGCGTCTTGGCATGCTCTCCACCAGTCTTTCACATTGCTGTTGGGTGACTTTATGCCATTCCTGGTGCAAGAATTCAAGCAGCTCAGCTTTGTTTGATGGCTTGTGACCATCCACCTTCCTCTTGATCACATTCAAGAGGTTTTCAATGGGTTTCAGGTCTGGAGATTGGGGTGGCCATGACAAGGTCTTGATCTGGTGGTCATATGA
>VUQI01051321.1:0-10695 GCA_015106735.1 Paratilapia polleni | reverse complement strand
TTTACTCAAACATATACCTATAAATAGCAAAATCAGAGAAACTGATGATTTTGGAGTGGTCTCTTAATTTTTAAGTTTTCTCTTATTTTATATATATATATATATATATATATAGAAAGTTCTACGAAGGACCCATAAACTTAAAAAAATTCACAGGAATGATTTCCAAACTATTGCCAATTTATCTGATAAAATACCAAAACTTCTATAAAACTGATTATCTATTTGAATTTCTGAAAAAAATTCCTTTGATGCTTTGCAATACACAAATTTTCAACATTATAATTTTTACGTATATAAATTATCAACAGAGAAAACTGATTAATAAGTAAATCTTTAAATACCTCAGCAGGGTGTTTCTGATCGTCCTTCTGCAGCACCTCCAAACCCGTCTGACTGCTCTTCTGTGGTGTCTGATTCAAATATGTCTCAATACTCTTTGGTGTGTGCTACTTATGATGTTTGTGTGTAGGGAAGAGGCGTGAACTTTAGCTTAGCTTTTTTGTTTTTGCAGGTCATATTTTATGAGGCAAATTTCAAATATTGTGACACACGTAGGTCAGATTGCAGGGTCGGGAGCACGAATCTTTGCATAAAAGAGCAATCATCTCTGCTAAGAGTTTACAAAGAAACACAAACACAGTACAATTATTCCTTTGATAAAGTACAATTTTGTTACAATCAAAATATTTTACTGGGTTATAGTATTATGTAATGTACATAATGTTACAAATACGTTTAGTAGTACACATATGTTAAACTTTCCTTCACACTAAATTGAATTTCTACTATTTGAATAAATCATTAAGTCGTAACCAACCATGTTGTAACCAATGCAGCGATTGTGTGGCTCGTTTATTTAAACCATTTGGACAAACATTCGAAAGGATTCACATGACTCATGAGTAAAGAGGTGTGTATTCAAATCAAATCTTGCATTTATCACAACACACGTCAGCCACTGTGCACATTAGAGCTGTCAAAACTGGCCAAAGGTCATGTTTGATTATTGTTAAAAAAAAACAAAACAAAAACACATACACACATTTGAGTCATTAAAATAGTGATTTATTACATTACCACACGGTTGTAGTTGAATTATTCACAGTGTTTTTCAGTATAATTCTGATATAGTGCACATATTTTGTTTTCCTGGAATGTGTGTATTCAAATTCAACACACACAACACACATAATGTTCACAGCAGATTTTTATAGTTTCCTTTAATATGCCTAAAGTGTTAGCTGAGCTAAGCACAAATGTATGGAAATTTATTAAATCAATGTTTTAATCTTTGGAGGTCTAAGTCATCATCAGTGATGATCCTAACCCTAACTGTATACTGTGAGAATACAACCACTTCATGAGGTACACCTGTTCAATGGCTTGTTAACCCAAATATCTGATCAGCCAATCACTTGGCAGCAACTCAGTGCATTTGGGCATGTAGACATGGTCAAGATGACCTGCTGAAGTTCGAACTGAGCATCAGAATGAGGAAGAAAGATGTGCTAAGTGACTTTGAACATGTCATGGTTGTTGGTGTCAGACAGGCTGGTCTGAGCGTTTCAGAAACTGCTGATCTGCTGGGATTTCCCCACACAACCATCTCTAATGTTTACAGAGAATGGTCCAAAAAAGAGAAAATATCCAGTGAGCAGCAGTTCTCTGGGTGAAAATGCCTTGTTGATGTCAGAGGTCAGAGGAGAATGGGCAGACTGCTTTGAGCTGATAGGAAGGAAACAGTAACTCAAATAACCACTTATTACAACCAATGTATGCAGAAGAGCATCTCTGAACGCACGACACGTCGAACCTTGAAGCAGATGGGCGACAGCAGGAGAAGACCACACCTGGTACCACACCTGTCAGCTAAGAACAGGAAACAAAGGCTATAATTCACACAGAACTGGACAACAGAAAATTGGAAAAATGTTCCCTGGTCTGATGAGTCTCAATTTCTGCTTTAACATTCAGATGGTAGGGGCAGAATTTGGTGTAAACAACATGAAAGCATGGATCCATCCTACCTTGTGTCAATGGTTCAGCCTGGTGGTGTAATGGTGTGGGGGATATTTTCTTGACACACTTTGGGCTCCTTAGCACCAACTGAGCATGGTTTAAATGCCACAGTCTTCCTGATTATTGTTGCTGACCATGTCCATCTCTTAATGTCCACAATGTACCCATCTTCTAATGCCTGCTTCCAGCAGGATAACACCATGTCACAAACCTCAGATCATCTCAAACTGGTTTCTTGAACATGACAATGAGTTCACTGCACCGAAATGGCCTCCACAGTCACCAGATGTCGATCCAACAGAGCACCTTTGGGATGTGGTGGAGCAGGAGATTCGCATCATGGATGTGCAGCCAACAGATCTGCAGCAACTGTGTGATGCTATCGTGTCAATATGGACCAAAATCTCTGAGGAATGTTTCCAGCAACTTGTTGAATCTGTGCGATGAATAATTAAGAGTTTTGAAGGCAAAAGGGGGTCCAACCTAATACGAGCCAGTCAAGGGACAAAACATAATCATTGCAATTGACACTCATCAAAACTACAAATGTTATGAAGGGTGTGCACACTTATGGAACCAGGTTATTGTACGTTTGTTATTTTTAAATATTTGTTTTTAACATATTTGTTTGTTTTTCAATTGAATTGTACAGGTTATAGGTCACATTAAAGATGGGAAACATTTTGAAAAGATTTATTATGGTCTCTTTTTTTAACATTGTAAAAACCTGGCATTTTAACAGGGGTGTGTGCACATTTTATATCCACTGTATAAAAAAGAGAGGACAGGGGAGAAATCTTACATGTAATGTCCTAATTCATATTTTTCCCTGCTGCACCAGAACTTTGTATTACCGCACCTTCAAAATCCCAATTTAACTCCTGATAATTCAATTCAATTCAATTTTATTTATATAGCACCAATTCACAACAATAGTCGCCTCAAGGCAACATACCTTTTTTTTTTTAAAGAAACAGAAAAGAGAAATAGAAGTACTTTTTAAAAATATTTACATTTAATGATCTCTCTATTTACAAAAGAACCAATAAACAGCCTGAGATATTGTATGTCTTACACAACATACAATATGCCTTCTTACATGTGCATTATAGCTTGCAGTGGTTCTACAAATACATAAACCTTCACATGTAGAGTTTTTAAACAGCTAAATTAGTTTTACTCTTTGCAATTCAAAATTCATTGACATACAGAAATACTTTTAATTTTCTATGCATTTTCACTCCTGTGTGATAATTTTGGCATCGACATTGCCAAGAATATCAGTGGATTTTATTGAAAAATTGAGGTCAATAATGATGTCACTGCAATTTTTACACTTTGCAAAAACCACCCAGTGGGCCAAAATGGACCTTTTGCTACACTGGCTCTAGCTGCATGCTGGTCTAGACTCTTAAATTGAAACTCAAATTTTAACTGTTATTAGTTATTATTGTCAATGACCAGGGCGTACATACACGTAGTTATGATGTCAGGGTAAATATAAAACCTCCAGAAAAAAATCCACAAATGAGCTCGTCTAAATCATCACAATCTAACTATAACTGTATGTGAACAGGGTAAAAGACAAAAAGGCCATGACATCCTGCTGTAGTTTTTGTTTTATTTCAATGCATTTGAATGATATACAACATATCAGAATAAAATGACATATGTTGAAGTCTAGATAAACTAAAGAGATGAATAAAAACGAACTCACTCAATAAAAAAGGTAAAAGAAATAACTATGAAATATTATGACAAACTTAATTACAATAATAAATATGATTAATTCTTTCAGTAACAGAGTTCTAGCTTTCAATCTGTAAATATTAAGATTTCAGTTTAATGGACCATGAAGGAAATCGCTTGTTGCATTAAAAGCTACACATGTACATCTATAGTATCACAATGAAAAAATATATATAAACTGAAATATAAATGTACATCACACAAAACATATGTAAATACGGCAGATAACAAAACACAACAATGACTATACAGGACCTTAAATATAAAGTTAAACCACCACAAATATACCATTTAGAACAATGAAAACATTTTAGTTAAGAAATTATTATGGCCAGGGTCTTTCATTAGACTTGCACATTGAGTTGGTCAGTTACAATTACCTAAATCAATAAACTAAAGTTTTACTTATTTTTCTAAAGCGACAGCACTCCCCCTATATAAATAATCTTGGTGATAATAATCAAAATGATTTTATTGTACCAACTGGTGATGCCAGCAATGCAACTGTTGACTGGTGCAATACCTGTGTCAGTGGGCAGTAAAGATAATTTTCAACATCCCTTTGGTTTCTCCCTGAAAAAGGTAGTTTTGATGTTACTGCTAAGCTAATATTGTTACCCATTAATCAGTACAGTTCAGTACAAACAGCATCAGAATTTAAATTTGGTTAATTTACACAAATTGAATATTGCAGATGTGTTGAAATTCATGTATCTGCTTATCACTTACATGCCAAGAATCTGGAAACCACTTTCCACCAACTCTATAAATATTAAGTACTTGTGCTAGTTTTAGTATTAATTCAGTGACACCCCTTCAATGCATTAATCCATCTATTTTCCCTGGTTCCAGGGGACAACAATCTAAGCAAAGAGCACAGACCTCTCTGTCTTTGACCACCACCTCCAGCTCTTTGGGGAGGGTAGTAAGGCATTCCCTAGTCAGCCCCCAGAGATATAATCTGTCCAGTGTGTCAAGGTTCTGCCCTGGGTTCTCCTCCTGGTCAGATGTGGAACCACCTCAACTGGCTCTTTTTGATGTGGAGGAGCCCCTCGCCCTATTTCTCAAAGGGTGGGTCCAGACATCCTCCACAGGAAGCCTGATTCAGGTACTTATACATGTGATGTTATTCTTCTGGTCACTATCCACAGTTCATGGCAAAAGGTGAGGGTAGGAACGTAGATCGAGAACTAAATGGACAGCTTTACCTTTTGGCTCAGCTTGCTGTTTACCACAACAGACTGTTACAGTATATACATCACTGCAGACACACTGCACCAATCCAGTAAAACCCTACAGTACCCCTCACAGAGTTAACATCCACCAGGTCATTGGCGACCCATCTAGGGTTAGGGTTAGGGTTTGATTTTGGATAATGTCCAAGCCTTTGAATATTTTTCACAAAATAAATATACAAGATTTAATTTAAAAGTTAGTTTCTGAAAATTTGTCTATTCAGGATGTGGCTAAAACAAAACACAACCCTAACCCTAGATGGGTTGCAGAGATGCCCTGGGGGAAGTTAAGACATCAAGATGAGGCTATTACTGAAAACAACTCAAATACAGTCCTGTGAAAAAGAAAATTTTCTAAGTACACCCATTGATTCAATAGCTTGTAAAACCACCTTTAACTTGAAGTAATTGTTTTCTTTATCAGTCTCTCACTTTATCAGTCTCTCACATTGTTGTGGAAGAATTGTGGCCCATTCTTTTTCTATAATGTTGCTTCAGTTCATTGAGGGTTGAGACATTTATTTATGCATAGCTCTCTTAAGGTCCCACCACAGCATTTCAATTGTGTTTAGGTCTGGACTTTGACTGTGCCATTGCAACACCTTGAGTCCTTTCTTTTTCAACCATTCTCTTGTACCTGTTACATGACCCAATTAAGCTTATCTGTTGGACAGATGGCCTCACATTTGACTCTAGAATACTTTAGTATACAGAGGAGTTCATGGTCGACTCAATGACTGCAAGCTGCCCAGATCCTGTAACTGCAAAACAAGCCCAAATCATCACCGCTGACAGTTGGTAAGTCTTTGTGCTGAGATGCTGTATTTGGTTTTCTCCAAACATGGTGCTGTGCATTATGGTTAAACATCTCCACTTTGGTCTTGTCTGTCCAAAGGACATTATTCCAGGAGTCCTGTGGTTTGTTCAGATGCAACTTTGCAAACATAAGCTGTGCTGCCATGTTCTTTTGAGAGAGAAGAGGCTTTTTCCGGGCAACCCTTCCAAACAAGCCATACTTGTTCAGTCTTTTTTTAATTGTACTTTAACATTTAACTCTTTTGCTGCCAGAGTATTATTTTAAACTTACCAGTGACTCATGTATCGCTAATCATTCAAGATCTCACAGAATGTTTTTGTTCCGTGAATATATATATATATATACATATAGACAATGCTGTGAAAAAGTATTTGCCCCCTTCCCGATTTCTTAGTTTTTTGCATATTTCTCACACTTAAATGTTTCAGATCATCAAACTAATTTTAAAGATAACTTGAGTAAATACAAAATGTAGTTTTTAAATGATGATTTCGTTTATTAAGGGCAAAAAGCTATTCAAACCTACCTGGCCCTATGTGAAAAAGTTAAGTTAAGTTGTTAAATCATGAATTAACTGGGATTTACCACATTTGTTGGGATGAGTTCAATTTCTCTAGCCACACCCAGGTCTGATTGCTGTCAGACCTGTTGAATCAAGAAATCACTTAAATAGAACCTGTCGGACAAAGTGAAGTAGGCTAAAAGCATCTATCTGAAAAAACTCGAGAACAGATGAGATACAAAGTCATTGACATCTATCAGTCTGGAACGGGTCACAAAGCCATTCTAGGGCGTTGGGATGCCAGTGAACCACAGTTAGAGTCATTATCCACAAATGGAGAAACTTTGAAACAGTGGTGAACCTTCCTAGGAGTGGCCAGCCAACCAAAATTACTCCAAGAGCGCACCTGGCTGCTACTTACCCTCCTAACTCCTATAAAAGCAGTAAGGGTGTACTTAATTTTTCACAGGACTGGATATAGTCCAGTCTTATAACTACGACTTTTTATCTGATCATTTATCCTGATTCAGTTTTCTTTCTACAACATGATAGTTTTCCTGTTCTGTGCAGAAACAACAGAGGAAGAACCAGACTGTTGGGCACAGTCAACCAGAAAACTAAATTGAGCAGAATGCACAGGTCTTTAGTATCAATCGATAGATTATTGTTTATGACAAAATAAATCAGGACCGCAACAAACCTTAACAGTAGCACACCCATTATGGCCATTGCCATGTGGAAAGCCCTTTGCTTTGATTCGTCAACCCGCTCCCTGTTACCACCCACCTCCCCTGGCCCTGGACGAGTTAGTACATGAACAACAGACAGATAGCAGAAAGATATAATGGATATGCAGATGCTTGAGTAGGAGAAAAATAGGACTGCATGAAAATTGGACAAGTACAAATTTTCTACTAACATCCATGCAAAGCACAGCAGCCAAACACACACAGTACTGATATTTCTAATCTTGACCCCGCGTGATTCCCGCAGACGCCTGTAGGTGATGGGGTGAACAACAGCCAGGTAGCACTCCAAACAGATCAGGACATGAAAAAAACTCTGTCCAGGTAACATGATGCTGAATAAATACTCCACAAACTTATATATTGTCTTATTGTCAGTGTAGCTGTGTAAAGTATGGAAGAATGATCCAAAAACACCTAAAATCTCCAAAATCACAATGTTGTATGTGAAGAAGTCAGAGTGGCTCATTGCCTTCCCTGCAGGTGCAGAGTGCTGATGCCTCCAATGGTGGAAACCCATGTAGAGGATGAGGATGTAGAGCGGGAAGAGGAACAGGATATTGATGAAGGCATACATTGTGTCAATGACAGTGCTAGCTACCTGGTACTGGCATTCAAAGTCAGAAAGGATGGAGGTGTTGGTGGAGTTGGAGGAGGAGAGAAGAGAAGGGGCAAGACTGAGGGAAGAGGAAGAGTTGATGGACATGGCCTGTAGAAGACAGCAAAATGAGTAAAATACAGAATTATTTAATGTGATTTGAAAGTTGCAAAATACACAAAGTAATCACTTATGCAGTGGTATGGATGTAGACGGTTGTGTTTTCACTAGAGCTGCTCAAAATTTATTTGTCCTCCTGCAAGAACCACTCATGAAGAGATTAGATTTTAGTGGCATACAATTATTTTCTCATGTTTTGAAAGAGATGACATGACATTACACTGTGGACTTGTGATAAGGACAAGCAAGGCAAGCAATGCATAGTCAGTTTAAAGTAAAATTAGACATCATTTAGAACACACAGGCAAAATATGGCCAGTACCAATACTTTGGAGGTTTCTTTGATGGACAAGAAGGTTGCTTAGGGTATCCAGTCAGAGAGAGAGAAATTAGATCAGACCAATGAGAAACAGTTGGTGGTGGCTATTGCTGACTATGAGAAACATAGCTGGGTTTATGACCTTCTGACGGGTGAATAGCGCAGAGTTTTTGAAATCAGACACAAAAAATTCCATTAGTCTTTCAGGGCAAGGCAACTTTGTAGACTCTGCAGAAAAACACAAGTCCTGACCGGCTGGAGCAATTGATGACCAAGCGCCGCTAGACTCTGGAAACGCTCCGTAACTGCGATAAGTGCTGCTGGTCCTCTGTGTGGCCGCCACATTCATGTGTTTTTCCACTTGAAAATATCACTTTTTCAGATGTTTTGATGAACTGACAAAGAGCCATTTTATACCCACAGTACAGTAGACTCTGCACTTGGAGGGATTTACAGCTGATCCAGCACACCCTAGGAGAGCAGCGGGGGCAAATGTCTGTGAATTACAAGAAGCGTGGACACTGACGACAGGTCTGAGATAATCAAGCGATAGCCTGACTGAGGGTGGAAAGCACAACGTTTTGGAAAAAGCATACAGACACTGTGGGGAAAGTAAAGTGTGTACCTGCTCTAAAACTGCTTGGTTTTTGTAAAGACTTTTTCTTAGTATGTTGTGCTTTTAAAATGTGTGACAAAAAACTTTTTTGTTCGTTTGTTACTCTTTAAGAAACTTGATTTTTATAAAAACCTTTTTCTTGTGCTTTGAAAGTATGTGAGATTCATTGTATATGGCATATGTTTGATTCTTTGCTCTTTGTGACATTGTAAACATGTATCTTTGGTAAATAAAATATTTAAATTTGTATTTATGTACCTTCTTTGTGGCTATTGAATAAAAAGCTGATTTTATCAAAAATCTTTTTAGAGTCATACATAAGTGTTTGATGAAAAAAAGTTTATTATGCTGCTAAAATCTGAGGTTCTAAGACACAGATTTTTAAAAATAATCCAAATGAGAAAATGCCAAAAAGGAACCAGCAGCCCTGACCTGTGTCTGCATGTCAAACAGCTCCATAGCATAGTTGTTCTTTCATAGGGTCACTTTTACTTTGTTGTTACTTGGCTGCTCCAATGAAAATGAGCTTATTTTAAAGTATACTTTTGCCATTCTGTGATCTCATTTTGTATTTTCTCTTAATATCTTAGGTTCATTTCTTGGGGCAAAAACCTTTATGTTAGACTGTTTTAAATCACCTTTCAGCTGCACTTTGTTATGGTTTTACAGGGATCTTTGAAGCACTGAATTTAAAGTAATTCACAACTATTGCAATGTCACATTAAAAATTCGGAACTATTCTTTTTTCAGTAAGGATTAGTATGAAATTTGAGTTGATCTTTTGGGTCATTGCACACTACCCATTAGAGGACCCCTTAATAATCTGCAATTCAATTCAATTCAATTTTATTTATATAGTGCCAAGTCACAACAACAGACACCCTTTCTACTTTTAAGATTAGGCTTAAAACTTTCCTTTTTGATAGTTTATAGTTAGGGCTGGATCAGGTGACCCTGAACCATCCCTTAGTTAAGCTGCAATAGGCTTAGGCTGCTGGGGGCTTCCCATGATGCACTTCCTTTCACTCTCCATGTGTTTATACACCACTTGCATTTAATCATTAGCTATTATTAACCCTGTCTCTCTCCCATAGGTGTGTCTTTTGTCCTGTCTCCCTCTGCTCTCTTCTGTTTCCCCTCATCCCCAACCGGTCGCAGCAGATGGCTGCCCCTCCCTGAGCCTGGTTCTGCTGGAGGTTTCTTCCTGTTAAAAGGGAGTTCTTCCTTCCCACTGTGCCAGAGTGCTCAGTTTAATGTCAGTAAACTGGATATCTTTGAAGTTTGGACTGTTGGTTGGACAAAAAGATATTTGAAGACATCATCTTGACTCAGGGAAACTGGGATGGTGACCTTGATTAACTGTGAAATTTTTTTATTTTATTTATGTCTGTTTGTATAAGGATAAGTGTAGTTTTAACCACTGTCACAGTTCAGTGTTTACAGCCTGAGCCAAAGTGGTTTTCAGTGCGTGTCCTAAATGGGTCATTAAAATACATAAAACTGAACAACAAAATAAAGAAGGAACAACACAAAACATCATTAGTTTATAAACTATCATCCAATAAAATAAAGCAACAATCAGCAGATCATTCATGACTCTGTGGCTGATCCGTCTTTATAAACTGTTTCATTTTGACTGAAATGATCACAATCAGGATCCACTTTGGGCTCCACATGTTCTTCAAACAGAGAAAGCTGTTTCTCAAAGATTTACCTTTGTAAATCCTTCTCCAGTAGCTCTGTCATCGTTATTTGCAGCTCTGAACTGAGTACTTTCTTTCCTAAAACAAGTTGTAAAGTTGGCTCTTAATCATTTTTTGTGAACTTACTGTTGCTGTAAAATTGGGCATGAATTCATGGAAAGTCTTTTTATTGCAGTCAGAAGTTGGACACCAGTGAGATATTTCTGAAAGTACCAGACTTAACCTGCATTTAAGCAGGATGTATTTATTTATTTTGTCTCCTCAGGTC
>VUQI01051319.1:22258-34198 GCA_015106735.1 Paratilapia polleni | reverse complement strand
TAATGCTGTTGTTTTTGCTCTTTTTTTTTTTTTTTTTTATCTCTTGAAGAAAATATCTGGCCCTTTTAGCTGCTAAATGCTCACTAGCTAATCGCTAACCGTGTCTGTCTGCCATTTTGCTGCTCAGCAGGTAGTGCACAGAGGGATTTTAGAGATTTTTTTCTCTGAAAACAGCTGCCTGCTGTGGCTGAAAATGACACTATGAGAGTGGAGAGAGTGAAGCAGAACAGTAAAATTGGGGGTCAGAAAGCTAAGCAGACAAGCAAACAAGCAAACAAACAAAAAAAAAACACCCTATAAAGCTCCATAATGCTAAGAGAAGCTGCAAATTCTCTGACATTCTCTACAGGTACTTCACTATGAGAGACCCTTTTCACACTGCTGTCATCTTACACATTACTGTAAAGATACTGATTAAAGCACATAGCAACATACTGTTCAGTATCTTTGTGGAAAAGATTTAGGAAACAGAGCAAATAGTGGAAACAGCGAATTTCCAGCAAATGGAATGAGGGGTGTACGCTTCCTTGTTTAATATATCATAAATAATCTTAAAAGCTATTGTTTGTGAACAAGTTTCATGCCCCTTGTCCCAAGCAATATATTTACCAAATGTCTGTATTAAAGGTGGAGTGTAGCAATATAACAGAAAACAAGATTTACCCAAGCTGTCCAAACTAGGATTTGATGAAGAAAAACCATTGTTGATGTAAACTTTTCTTCCATTTTTGTTGTGTTGATCATGACTTTATACCCAACTCAAACTCAACTTAAAAGATAACGTAGAAAAACAGCACAACACTCCGAAATAAGTCCAATGGGGCAACAAAGACCAATGTTCAGACTATCAACCAGGTTGTAAACACCCCACAGGCTTAGCCAAACAGAAAAAGGCAGAGAGAAAACTTATTACCCAAACTGTCTGTTGTAAACATCTATCACACTGTACAGACCAACTTCCCGTCACTTGATCTTGCCAGTTAAATCTCTGGCTGTATGTGACTGCCTGAACACTTATGTTAATTGTGATGTACCTTTTTTCAACAATGTTGCAGGTATTTTGAGATCCCAGAAATTAATCTGGCTAGCAAAGCACTACCATATCAGAATAGATGGCTGGAGCTATGAAAGCAAAGGCTGTAATAAACTGTAGATTATCTTTCGATTAAAGTCTAAGAGGAGAAAATACAACTGAGCCCTGGGTTAGACTGCAACAGTCAAAAAAACTGAACAGTTTTTCTTACAAAATGAATTCCACTCAAACCAGCCACTCAGAACTGCCCCAATGTGTCATAATCAGTAAGCATTAAAAACCCGTTTTCACACATGCACTGCAACTCTTAGCTTTTCAAGACATTACCCGAAAAAGGTACTTTTGCCAGTGCTAGGTCAAACATTAAAAGGTCATTAACCTGCCAGCTCCCTCATACAAAATCTGTGCGATTTGACAATTTGTGATAAACTAAGAATAGCTGTAGGTAACAGTGTGATGAATTCATACCAAGTGAGAGGTCGTCCTGTGCTTACGCACCTTTGCCTAGACCAGAAGGAGTATTTCCAGCAGTGAGAACCCATCTGAAGCAGAGTATCTCCTGCTGTGGGCTACACGTGAGAAAGGGCAACTGTGGAATATTTCAAACTGATTCCCCTGACATTTTCTAAAGTTCATGTGTGAAAACAGTTTAAATATGACCAGTATACCGTGGATGTTTTAGAAGAGATTGATATGGTGACACCACTCAATCTCGCTGCAATTAAAAATCCAATGTGGCTCAAAATGCATATTCCTCAAACAGTAACTCTTGGGAGTACACCTGCAACTACAAATAAGGTCTTTTTCCATTTAATCCATGTAGGTTTTCTAGCTATCCAGCACTAATGTACTTTGTTCAGTGGTCCATACAACACACCATTCATTAAAATGAAGGAACTATAATGTTGATTCTAATATTTAGTTCTTTTTAATACATCCATGACATATGGCCCCAGTTCTATACAAGCACCCCTCAGTATTGCCAATACAAGTGTAGAACAGCTTATAAAGATGTTACAGCAGCATGGGATGAGGTTGGTGCTTTAAAAAAAATAAAAAAATAAAAAATATGGCACTGAGCAACCTTTGGTGGAGAAAATGTATTACAGTCATATAGTGGTTGCATCACTTTTTCAAGAAAAGAAAGGATAAATCAGTCAACATTTTCCAGGCACTGTTTTTGTGGCAATTATATCTGCAGCCTCAAAAGAAAATGTGTACTCAAAATTTAAACATGAAAGGCTGTAATCAAGATTTTATTTTTATTTTATACTTGCATGGCTCAACTATTGTTCATGAAATACAATCGCAGCATTGTTTCAGCAGGAGGAAGTCTGAGGCCAATGACCAAGCTTGTTGGCCACCCACACTTCAGCAAAGTCTCCCTAGGAGAGGTGCTTAGTTATAAGAGATGGACTTCTTGCAGTCACTGGCAGCATGGATTTAGTGTTTCCTCCAAGAATAAATCCCAATCCTGATCCTAAACTCAACCCTAAACATCGGTCCTAAGTCAGCCAGAGTTCAGGACATCTGACAGTGACATGAGTTAATGGAAGTGGTCTTGCGATGCAGGGGAATCTTCTCAGTGGCAGAAATCAATAGTGCATTAGCAGCCGCCCAGCAACAACGTGTGGGCTGACTATCCTTTCTCATATACAACTACCAGCTCTCCACCCCTCTGCTGCATCTTGATATATCCCACCCGCCCTCAGCCTCTTCATCTAACTCCTATGATCTACTGTTTGTTTCATCTCGGCATACTGAAGGCCTTTGGGGAAGCTGCTGCTGTTCTGCTCTGTTCCCCATGCCAGTATTCCTCACTCTTACCGCCCTATTTCTTCTAGGTTTTTCTGGCCATTTACTAAACAGAGCATGTCATTTCCCAGGCCCTGCTCATTCCCTTTGCTCTCTCTTGTTGTACAGGATCAGGGCTCAGAGCACGGAAATGGTGGACTAACAGATTCAGCAGCAGGGAGCTCTCCCGTGAGGCACGTCCTCCTCCTGACTGGAATGATGTATACTTACTGGGAACATTCATCAGCGTACATGGTGTTTGAGAAGACAGCATCCAATGGAATATGTGGAATCACATCTTTTCTCTTACTGTGACTGTCATCTTGAGAATAATTTCTGACCTCTATCTTTAGACCTGTTGCAGACATTACACAAGGGATGTGTATGGTAACACAAAAGGCAAAGTTCGCATAAAAGAAACCTTATCCCAAGACTAAAGGGACTACAGTTTCAGACAACATAGATTAAATATATTTATTTTGGGGGGTTAGCAAGATTGCAAGAGATTACGATGATTGTTATACAAAATGTTCTCTTTTTTGTTTTTCTCATATCTCTAGTTTTTTTCTGTGGAATACTTGAGAGCAGTGGTGTAGTGGTGCGTATACACAGATATAAGATGTATACCCACTTCGGCACAGGGGAGGTGTTTGCTGTATACTTACCTAAAAATAGCCACAGACACATATCAGTGCACATCTTGCAAAGTAAGGCTGCACTCCATCATGTTACACTGTAAGCAATACGTGGTGTTTACTCTGAAAAGACTTGTCTACCCTAGTTTTAGCTGCCTCCTAAATAGCTGTGCTTATAAAATCATTCCAACAGTTTAAGTTGTATGATACACAGGAACAATACTGCTTCACATTGTTCTTGGAGGAGCTGTGGGTATTGTTTCAGATACATGTTTCGACACATTCAATACATATCCATGCCTCTCCTTTTATCAATTAGTCTAAATATATGTATGTATATATACACATATGTATATGTATGTATACACACACACACACACACACACATATATACAGATAGATAGATAGTGCTTAACAGTACAGTGCTTTTTTATGTTTCTCTAATGGTTAATCCACCACCACAAGCTCTTTAATCAAAATGATATTTTTACTGCTAAAATATAATTACTGTTGTTATCCATGAATTATCAAATTTACAGTTACAAAAATGCAGAAAAAAGCACATTATTATTATTATTTATTTATTTTTTTTTTTTTTTATTAAGATGCCAAATTAAGTTATTTACTTGCATTCCTGAAAAGAAAAAAATTGTTTTAGTGCTTGAATGTTATGCTTGATTAATTTCTTCTCAGAGAAGTCCAGTGTGCCAGCTCAAATTTGGGTATTAAACACACAAATTCAGTTTGAAATTCCTCACTCCTTTTCAAAATGGTAAAACCTCAAGAAGTCATTGAAAAGAAAAGCGTCCGCATTAAAGCACTTCGTGATGCTGGATGGTCTTTCTTGTTTTTATGACAGATGGTCTAATAAATTTGTTAAGCACTATATGTATATACAGTGGGTTCAGAAAGTATTCAGTACCACTTCACTTTTTTCAATTTTCTTATGTTGCAGCCTGATACTACAATTGTTTAAATTCTTTTTTTTCTCTCATTAATCTTCACTCAGTACCCCATAATTAAGAGTTTTTTTTGTAAATTTATTTTAAAAAACCCCTGAAATGTCACATTTAGATAATAGTATTCAGACTCTTTACTAGCACCTTCGGCAGCAATTACAGCCTTTACAGTCTTTTTGGGTATGATGCAACAAGCCTTGCACACCTGGATTGGGGGATTTTCTGCCATTTTTCTTTGCAAATCCTCTCAAGCTCAGTCAGGTTGGATGGGGACTGTCAGTGAACAGCCATTTTCAGGTCTCTCCAGAGATGTTCAGTAGTGTTCAAGTCAGGGCTCTGGCTCAGCCACTCTAGGACATTCACAGAGTTGTCCCTAAGTCACTCCTGTGTTGTCTTGGCTGTGTGCATAGGGTTATTGTCATGTTGGAAGATGAACCTTCAGCCCAGTCTGAGGTCCTGAGCCCTGTGGAACAGGTTTTCATTGAGGATATCTCTGTACTTTGCTCCATTCAGCTTTCCCTCAACCCTGACCAGTCTCCCAGTCCCTGCTGCAGAAAAAGTCCCATCTCCACACAGGATCTCTGGAGCTCAGTTACCATTGGGTTCTTGGTCACCTCTGTCACTAAGGCCCTTCTCCCTCACTTGCTCAGTTGGACCAGGCAACCAGCTCTTGGAAGAGTTGTGGTTTTGGCAAATTTCTTCCATTTGAGAATTAAGGATGCTACTTGTAAATGTATTTGTAAATGGTATTCAATGTCCTACATGTTGAAATTAATACATTTATTCATTTCATTCATTCATTTTCAATATTTTATAGTTATTGTAAGTGTCAGGTACTAAATAAAAGTACGCAATACCAGGCAGCAGAACATCCATTAAGTACCCTGTAAAAAAACTGCATGTATGTGGTCTGTGTTGTCATGAATAAATGTCCTTCTCCTTGTCATTCAAGTTTAATAGCTCCCTTAAATACAAATATAAACTGAATAGACAGTGAACAAGAAAAGAAATGTCGTAGACTATATAAAAATAAATGTAGTCTCTAGGAAAGAAAAGTGAAGCCAACACCTTCACGTGAAGTGCTTTAAACATGCACTGTTTTCACTAGGGTCAGGCCCCTCCGATTGATTTTGAGTTTGAGTTTAATGAAACTGCCAAAAAAAAAAACAACAAAAAAAACCCCAAAACAATACACAACATGGGCAACACATTGAAGCAGTGGATAACACTGTTCCCTCTCAGCAAGAAGATTCAAGGATGCGAGGTAGATATAAAGCACTGTATGAATGTATGGTTAAATGTGGCTTGTAGTCTAAAGCACTTTGAGTGGTCAGTAAGACTAGAAAAGCACTATATAAATGCCAGTCCAATGAACAAAGTTATGATAGCATTACTGCTACTCTTTTCAAATTCAATATCATGACAGCCCTAGTTGACAACCAAAATCCCAAACTCAAGGCTTCTAAACAGCAGTCTGCAAATCAGTGGGTTCAACAGAGGGTTATGGCCATCTTTTATATACAGTTTATGGAGAGGCTTACACTGATGATTGCTGGGATGCCATACAATGGATGTGGTATTAGATAAAGGCCACCAGGATGTACAGAGATGTGTTTGTTGTTGAGAAAGAATTCCAATTCACATAGTAGCAACACAGTGATTAAAAAAGATATATAATGTCATGATATGCAGGCATAAAGGACCCAAATGCAGATTCTTCAGGCAGACAGATGTAAACAAAAAGCAAACCTTTATTTAGGTTGATAGCAGAGTCCATAAAGTAAAACAGCAAACTAAAAACTTAAACTGGCAGAAAGCACACAGGGAAGACGACACTACAACACAACGAAGAAGTAAGGCAAACCGAGGCTTATATACACACACAGAGTGCTAATGTGGAATGAGACACAGCTGGGGAACTAAACAGGCCTAAACTAAATCAAGATAACGAGACAAGGGAAGTAAAACTAAATGCAAGGCACAAGAGACTATCAAAATAAAACAGGAAAACCTAAACCTGAAAACACCTAACACCGAGATGGAGACTTAACAACAAGACACAGGGAACACAGGTGAGGCAGGATAACTGAGACAAGGAATTGAATATAAACAATCACCAAGAACAGAACCCAGATAGGTAAACTAAAACTAAGAACGCCTGAGAATATAAACATAAAGAAACCAACCAGGAAATATCTGCTGAAAGTAAAAGAATACAAAACTCAAAACTCCATAAACACAAGAATCCAAAATACAAAACTCAAATTCAGGCACAAAACACCAGGGTTCATGACAAATGAATACAAATAAAAAATGAAAAAATGAAAATTAAACTTGCAAACTAAAGTTGTACAGTAAAAAATGTTAGTAAAATGTATTTGACTGGGTGCCATGAAACTATTATTACATATTAATTTTTATTAATTTATGATACCTAATATTCCAGGTCATTCTGTCCTTCCTTTCTGCAGTTTATATGCATCCTGCTTTCATTGTATGCATGAGCTACCAACAGCTGCATGTTGTTTGTAATGTTGTAATCTCTCCACACCAAAGTCCGGACAGCTAAAAGGTTTAATGTAATGTGAGTTCTGGTCTACAAATAAGGGCATGGATTTCTGCCTTGATCCAGACACTATTTCCTGAAAGTAATAACAATGTAATCTATAGATTGTGTTTAACTTAGGATTCACCTACCATGAGAGAGACAATAAGACTTGGTAAAAACTATGGCTAAATCACTGCCTCTCTGACATCCAAAGTGTTAATAAATAAGAAAAAAGGCTTAAAGTGAAAAATGGGGAAAACACACTGCCTGAGCCTATGCATTTCTTTTATATGTCTGCCTTGAAATGCCACATAATTACTTTCTTGATAACGACTAATGGATGTGACTGAGGCTGTGGCCCTTCAGGGTGAGAAAAGCATATCCCTCAGAAAGAAAGTGTCTACTTCAGACAGCCATATTATCACTTTCTTGATGAGTCTAATAGGGTGTGTAGAGGGACAGAAAATAGAAACAGGTCTAGGGGCCACGGCGTGAAAGGCTCCATCTCAGACTAGAACCTGGAATCTCTCAAACATCAAGGAAGGAAAGAGGAGACTTACAACATCCTCTAAGTGCTAGGTACATTACACAATGCAACATGAGAGTGAATACTCAGGTAGAGTAACCTGAGGTTAAGGGAAGGAAGATGCCAATCGATAAAACTGGGTTCTGCATAGGGATCTGTCCCAAGTCCTCAGCATTTCTTGATGCTTGGCAAAGACAAACAAAGCTTTCTTTTCCCCAAACCTATCCTCTCTCAAGATAAGCCATTTACTTGGCTGTATTTGCCCTTCACTGATAGGGACGGTGAGAAGTGGGAGGGAGCTTTGAGCCTAAAATCAGATTTTCATCAGTTGGTGCACTACAGAGCTGCAGCATCTGTGTAGAAGAGGAGGAGATGGAGGGGTTATCTGCCTGGCTGGATCAAAGCCCACTGCAAGTCCCACTGCCCACCTACCCCCACTACCCACCTCCACACACAGAGCTGCTGCGATAAGGCCCTATCAGTTACAGTCCTACTGTGTGCCAGTGGCAGATATGGAAAGGTAAAGTGCATCTGGAGGAGAGAGGCTACCATCTGGTCTAGATCACCTTCAAGCTGCAAGGACCAAGCACGTCTTTCTCTCCACCTGTCCCCCTCCGTAGCCCAGCCACAAAGCCCTGACCCCAGAAACATATTGTCAGCCAGGGTTAGCGTGGGCAGGAAAATGCTGAAATACTGGATGTGGAACAGCAGCAATGCTAGAGAAATTGAAAGAAGCAGTTTTGCCTGATACAAGGTTTTGAAGTCAAGCACAGATACAAATATTTTTTGACTGAAACTGCTGACAGCTGTGAGTTCGTGCCAAATACAAAAACTTCCACTTCACAAAAATCCCACGTGAAAAGTATTTCAACAACAATTTTCTTCATTCAAAAGCCCTGAGATGAGCATTGATACAGAGACCCAAAGAGTTCAGAATGTAATAAAAAAAAATATATATATAAACTTTTAAGACAGAAATCTATTAAACTCCAAATTAGTAATGATTTTGTTCTACGATTTTCTTATTATAACTAGATGTGCTGTTTGTACAATGAAGGCCATTTAGAGGCTGTTCAACATCTTCTTAAACCATATATAATTTCCTATCATTATTACAAGAAAACTAGTATTCACTCTGAGCTTACCCAAAAATTCCTGTTAAAATTCATCAGGCTGCCATTTATTAAAAAAAAAAAAAAAATGCAAAAAATAAATTTAAAGAAACCATTTATTTTAAAAAAGTATATTCAATGCTCTGTGTTTCCATGCAGGTAAAATAAAAAGTCATTTGTCCTGCTTCAAGTCTGGCTGTCAAATTAAGTCATTAAACATCTATGATGTTTATAGTGGTGTCTAAATTTAGGTGGAAATATTCCAAAGACAGGTAATGCAGGAACAGGTTAATAATTTCAGACTTTCTTATTTTGTATTTTGAAACTGAACTCTTTGGGTCTCCATTACCTAAAAATAAAGCTACTTTTGGCTGCTCCCTTACTCACAAAGGGCCGTCACAATGAGTAGCTCTGCATGTTTGATTTGGCAGATTTTTACTCGTGATGCTGTCCCTGAAACAACTCAAAAGGGGTTTGTGACTCAAAACCTTTTTTTTTTTTTTTTAACTTCAGAGCAGGTTAAAGAAAAAGGTATAAAATTACACAACTAATATGGGAGGATCTTGATGGGCTAACATTTAGGTTAGAAAAAAGGTTATTTTTAGATAAAAAGTAATTCACAAAGTGCTTTTTTTGTGTGGCTAGACTTATTTTGGGGTGTCAGTCTGGCAGTAGGGGGCACACTAATGCTGGCATGCATCATTCACTTGAGTCTTTTGAAATAACAATGGACGTGCATGTGCCCCTAATCTCAAACCAAAACACATGGCAGCCTTGGCTTAAAAAAGCAGGGTGTTTTAAATTTTAAATGTGTCAATGAAAGGCATACCGTTAACTGACAGGAGCC
This sequence comes from Paratilapia polleni, assembly GCA_015106735.1. Classification (NCBI taxonomy): domain Eukaryota; kingdom Metazoa; phylum Chordata; class Actinopteri; order Cichliformes; family Cichlidae; genus Paratilapia; species Paratilapia polleni. Next base: position 24,744 of record VUQI01051319.1, on the reverse strand, counting down.
CTTTCAAATCCCTTTTGGGACTGAAGCAACAGACTAACGGCTTAACGTACCACACACAATGCTGTGCCTGTGGGTTATTCAAAATCACCCACGCTTCAACCCAATTGGCTGCAAGTAGATACAAAACCAGCCAATAGACCTGCTGCGAGATTCAAACGGGCCAAACAAAAAGCAGCCGGCACTTTCAACTCATTTGCTCTCACAGATGAGCACATACTCACTGTTGCTCATTCAAAAGTCATTGCTCTGCCAGACACAATTGAAAGGCATTTGTAATCCCTGGGATCTTAATTCATATCCTGCATGGCTGCAGTTTTAATGGTACAGCTTCCAGCAAATAAAACCTTGGAAATTGAAATCAATAGTAATAAATCAGCATAATAAGCACCTCAGCTGAAGTTGGAGGGAAAACGCACACTGTTCTCAAATTTATCATTTGACATTTATGAGGGGAACTCTTAATCCTCAAATCCGCTAATGGTGGGAGCAGAGCCGTCCAACAGGCTACAAATCATGGCCATCAATGTCCATAAAAGGGGCTGCGAAAGTCGACCCTGCACCAGCAGCAGCCTCAGGTCTGTAATTAGAAGCAAACGCAGAAGTAAAAAACTCTGATGAAAGCCCGCAGGAAGGAAATATCCACACAAAGTTACAATACATTCATTATTTTGCCCTGCAAAAGAACAGACCAGAGTGTGCTGGGTGCAAGGTCATGTGCTCCAAGGCAAATGACTGAGGACAAACAAAAAGAATATTTCGGTAATAATGCATGATCAGCTATACAAAAAGCAGTGGAGGCATCCCGAGACAGCCCTCTTATCACTTTTATTACAGATAACCAGAGTTTGACTTAGGTTTGACTTAGGGTGACAGAGGTAGAACAACAAATAAAAAAGAGAGACATGAGTTTTCAGTCTGGGTAATTCCTTGTCTCTTCTCCTTTACAGGCTCTCTGTGCAGTGCACTAAAGATGAACTTAATGCTAACAGCCCTCCAGCGTGGTCCCAAAATGCCAGGAGAACAATAGCTGTGGTAGCGGCAGTGACTGTCATAGTTGTGACAAGGCAGCAAGTGGCTGGAATTGAGAGGGAAAGGAGGGAGGATATGTCTATGTATTTATGTATGCTTGTCAGTGTGTGTGTGCCAGTGTGTGTGTGTGTGTGTAGCAGAGTTCAAAAGGGAGTCCGGCTTTGTTTGCCGGCTGTTGCCCTCCTATGGGAGGAGTGACAAAAGGGGGGTGGCAAGGAGACAAAGGTTCCCAACAGACTGGAAATGAGGTAGCCGTTGACACATTAAATCCACTACACATATTTGATCACACACACACACACACACACACACACACACACACACACACACACACGCATGTATTATACACAATCTCATGACAGTGCCCAAATGGAGCGCGTGAAGAAGGAGGGGAGCAAACTGGAACTGGGTCAAAAATCCAATTAATCCATGACAGGAGAGACGGTTTGGAAGACACTCAGATAGATGGTGCAGGAAACCCACAAGAGATGGAAAAGAATACACCACTGCCCCTTGACTTGTGTGTGTGCGTGTGTGTGTGTGTGTGTATGTGTGTGTGTGTGCTCTTGTTTAGAGATGTTTGTGAGGACAAAAATTCACATGAAACTATAGTTGTGAGGACCAACCCTGATTTGTGAGGACAAAATGCTGATCCTCACGAATTTGAAGGCATATTTGAGCATTTTTGAGGTTTTAGGGTTAGGGTTACAGTTAGGTTATGGTTAGGTTTAGGATAAGGGTTAGGCGTTAATTTCTGATGTTTAGGGTTAGGGTTAGGGGCTATGGAAAGCATTATGTCAATGGAGTTCCCCACTAAGATCTCAAAATGAGTGTGTGTGTGTGTGTGTGTGTGTGTGTGTGTGTGTGTGTGGTTATGTGGCAAGCGCATTTATTTTGCACCAAGGACAGGCTGTGTTATGCAGAACTGAAGGGCTACAGTAGAATTGGAGCTAATGTACTCGGACTGCTGGCATTTTCTATATATCCCTGACTTTCATTGTTTTGTTTAGCTGACTGATTGAGGAGTGAAGAACGGTTGGGGATCGTTATTTTTCCTACTTCAGCCACTTTTTCTAACGGTCTTTTGTAATCCTTCCAAAGCTTTATGCAAATCCCACCTCCAAATGCGGTGGGAGGCCAGGGCTGGGGAACTTTTGAGGCTCTTCCCACTGAGTGAAACTGCGAGGGGAAATTGCATGTTTGGGTCCCCAGGGGGTTCCAGACATGTTAATGTGGGACGAATGGGCTGCAGCAGTTGGGTGACAGCAGGGATGTCAGCAGGGCTGCGGAGCAGTCACTACGGGTGATAGGTGTCAGCTGGGAAGATAAATAATGTAATGCCTGCGGAATGTAATAGCAGCTGTATGATTCAAGCCAGTGGCACTCCCAGGGAATGCTGCATTCTAATGGAAGACAAATTCACACCCGTCAGCTGCTGCTTCCAGAGTCACCGGCAC
>VUQI01051319.1:0-22238 GCA_015106735.1 Paratilapia polleni | reverse complement strand
CACGAGATAAAAATGAGGGTGGAGAACAGAAAAGCAAAAAGGAAGAGGGAGACGAGAGATGGAAAGACCAACATCAACATTTAGTAGATCCTCACCGAATGCTGGAAACTTTGCTATGTTTCTGGACACTCCACAAAGAGATGATGTCAGAGCAGGTGTTGTCCATCAGCTGTCCATGCAAAAAAAATCTGCAGCTTCTTGGGATTCAGTATGGATTTAACCTTAAAACCTATGACCAGAAACATGACGACTTTGGTGACCCCTCACTGGTATTATTTTGTCAGCTGTCACAAAGAAACTTGCCATCCGCCACTCCCCAATGACAGTCTATCAGTCAATTGTCTTGAAGTCTTGTATGTGTCACTGAATGACGCTCAAATACTTTGTTAGACGTGATACACATGACACCCTAAAACTAAACCAAGAAGAGCAAGTATTTCTTTTTGGAATTTTGGATCTAAGAAATTTTGGATCTAAGAAATGGTAATACTTCAAAAGCCACTTGAAGAAAAGTAAAGCTGTTCTTATGAGTCAAAATTGGATAAATATTGCTACTATGCTGAATATTTCTGAACTGCATCAACATCTAAGTATTGAAAACCAGACTATATTGGTTGAGTACAGCTGTAACTGAAATGCCTAGGCCCAGACCATAACCGTAGTTTACAGTAGGTAATGCTAACATGTAGACAAACCTAACAAGTAGACTCACACAAAGATCCCAGTCGGATTATCAACTAACCAACTACAAACTTGATATGCTATTTAACTATTGTTCAGCGTTTACCCTACACACCCTCTTTGACCCCACATAAATCAGCGTAGGTGCCTCCTAAGCTTTTTGTGAACTCTATATTGCTTTCCCGTTGTATACAAATGAGTGCTACTAATATTAACTACATATTTAAACTCTATGACTACACTGATTCACTTAAGTTATCCTGTAAGTTCACTGTACATAGGCAATGATACACCACTCTGATGATCATCACCTCAATCTGAATGTGAAGAAAACAGAAGAGATGCTGTTTGACCCTGAGGCGGTCGGTGATCATAGACAGTTATTCACAACTCTCCCATTAATCTGGTATGCTTCTTTAAGTATCTGGCCTTCTTTAAGTATGTGGCCATACTGAAGACCCTCCAATGTGGCTGAATTGAAACAATTCTGCAAAGAAGAGAGAGCCAAAATTCCTCCACAGTAATGTGAAAGACTCATTACCAGTTATCGCAAACGCTTGATTGCAGTTCTTGGTGCCAAGGGTGGCACAACCAGTTATTAAGTTTAGGGGGAGCAATTACTTTTTCACAGAGGGCCAGGTGGATTTGGATATCTTTTTTCCCTTAATAAATGAAATCATCATTTAAACACTACGTTTTGTATTTACTCTGGTTATCTTTGTCTAATATAAAAATTTGTTTGATGATCTGAAGCATCCAAGTGTGACAAACATGCAAAAAACTAAGAAATCGGGAAGGGGGCAAATACTTTATATACAAGCAGCCTGAGCTCAGAGCAGCATAGAGCATACTGAATGACTCATTCCATGTCCTCTTTCAGTAGCTTTTACCCTTTAACCCTACCCTCGCTAGTTAAGATGAACGAGTTGTGCAGTGAGTTGTCTTATAAAGTCGTTCAATGTCATCTGACGTTCTGCAATGTTATTTTAAAGTTTTGGCACTTGAATGTATGTACATATGATATTACATATCGTATTGAATCATATCGCACAGTATCGTATACCTTCTTTTCCAAAGTGTACTATTAATTTTTTGGGCAGGGAATTAGGCCACGAAGGAAAAATGGTGAGCAAAAAATAAAATAATAAGAGTATATAAAAATATGCAAACTTACAGGCAGTCTTATGTTTGTTAGTGGAAAAAAAATCTGGACACAGTTTGACTATTTTTAATGTTTAGTCATGACTCACATAAACATAAATGGACATATGGACAGAATTAACAGGATAGAAGAAGGGAAAAAATAAGTAAATCAAGGCCTGACAAAAGCAAGAAAGCGGGAGGTGAGTAAAAGGTAGAAAGCTGAATGAGATGAGATACCAACATGGCTTGCTAGAAGAAAAGGGGAGTGGAAAAGAAAGAAATCAGATGGGTGAACAAGTGGGTGGATAGATTAATCTAAGGAGCGGAAGGACAGAGAGAGTGAGAGAGAATGAAAGGGAAAGAACAATGTCTGAGAGGGTGTACCCTCCAGTGGCACTCATTTCTGGTGTCGTCTCTGCCTTAATCAAGGCTCTGAGGCACCCGCGGGTGCAGCAGAAGGCACCAAGAATGTGCTCCTGTAGTCTGCAGAAGGGTGATCAATCAGAGCTGGTGGCCGCCACACAGATGCTCTGCTGCACCGTAACTAACACACACACACGCACACACACACACACGCACACTCAACCCCCGAAAGCGACAGTGATGAATTAGGAAACGCTCAGACAGTTTAGGAGTCACTGACTTTCCTCATCTGCATAATAAACTGTCGCATGATCTCATCTTGCTTTGTTCCCCCCTTTTCTCCTTTCTGACTTCAGTTTTCTCTTCTTTTAACCTATATCAACCTTTGTCTGTCAGGTTCCCACCGACTTACCTGCACTCTTTGTGTTTCAGAAACTAGTTTGAGTTTCACTTTATATTTTATCTTTTGCACCTCTCATATCAAAAACTTTAGAAAAGGTAGCTTTATTTTGGTAAGTATGGATAAGTTTGATTGTGACAGGATACAGCACCAAAAGCAGTCCAAATATAGTCATGTATTTTACCTGAACACTCCCTAAATATTTAAATCAACCAGTAAAAAATAAATAAATAAATAAATAAATAGAATGTGCCTAACACTACTCTTACTATGACATTTCCCTTTGTCCCCTGCTAAGCAGAAAAATGCTGCTCTTCCTGCTACTGGGGAACCAGGGCACCTTGAAAATAATGAGATCCGGTTGGCAAGAGAACACTTTCTCATAACATCCCACTCGAGTTTTGTTGACACATGACGAGGTCTAAAAACAAGCACAACTCCTCAATAACAGAATGAGTGGGAAGAGAAGAAGAAGATTTAATACATACACAGTTACACAGCTGCTGTGAAACACAGGCACAGTAGCTAGTGAATCTAAAAACTCTTGCATACTTGTTATTTGAAGGTTAACTTAGGTTGAAAATCGGTGCACGTTTAATGATCTATGTAGCTAGTGAGAGGTAAAAACAAGGCATATTTGGTGGTTTCTTTGCATTTTTGCTCTTCTTGCCTACCATGACAAAGACTACATTTACCGACATACTAAACTTACAGCTACTCAGGGGAACCAGACTCTCAGAAGCCCCTAATGCCCAAGGTTCATTGTGTGGAACTTTACTTTGAGGTGGTATGAATAACTGCAAATTTATTTGGAAACAGGGGCTTACAAAGGACTAGGCTCTTGGAGAAGCATGTCTGTATGCTGAATCAGCAACTACTGGTTAAATTTCCATGTAACCTTTATGTTTCCCACAAGATGAATCCAAAAGACTGACATGACCTCCTGACTTTTGATTGAGTACCAGGCATTCATATTTACACTATTCAGAAAAAAACAAAAAACTCACCACTTTGTTGTTCAGTGACTTTTAATGCTGATGTTCACGGTGCCCTAATAACTTTGCCTTCTAATCTAATGCCAACAGTCAAGAATTATTATTATTATTCCATCCAATAGTCCTAGATCTACTTTTTTCAGAATCAGAATTATTTTTATTGAAAAGTTTGTACACAAACGAGGAATTTGTCTTGGTGTCATGGTGCAATACTTTATGCTTAGCATGCTAGCAGGCTAAACTGAGAATTGAATTAGCATTTCTTTAAAATCACCACTTTGTTTAAACAAAGCCTTTTAGAATCACTATTCACGGACTCTTGTCTTGCTAATCAAATTCCCAGTCTTAGCTTGTGCAGTAATGACTCATGTCATTTCAGGTTATGTTAGGCTCACTTAGTGAATGTTGTTCAATAACTGACAGACCAATTTGGTATGGTGGGGGCTAAATAGGTGTTTACAATTCCTTTTTGCCCCAGGTTAACCTACTGGATGAATCCAGTCTCAATAACACTACTTTTCAATTGTGTGTTGCAGGCTGTTTTGACTTGACTGTTTGTTTATCTTGTGAACCACTGACAGCGTTAATTTACCTGCATTTCAATTATTAAATTGTGTTTAAGGACTACTTTTGTTGTTTGCATGACAATTATACAACAATCTAGAAAACATGGCTACATCTGAAAAGTACACCAATCTCCAAATGATGGATTTTTTACACATTGATTGATTTCATTGCTTTAGTTTGACATTTGCAGTGGTTTTGTTCAGTCAAGCGACGTCTTATTTGATTTGTCTTCATGATAAGATCCCTTGTTGGTCACATGTATTGTCATTTTCTTTTTTATTTATGACAGTGTGTACTGAAGGACGATGGTACACACACAAGCAGCACTATAGACTATTAATCATAACCATGTTCTGTGCTCTGAACAATGACAAAACTGAAAATGCTGAGGTGAAAAAGGGCTGTCATAGCTGAGCTAAGATGAGAAAACAAAAGCAGGCTGATCCCAGTCATCCAGACACTAAAGATTTTGAGAAAGGGTGGATTAATGTAAGCTTCTAAGGATTAAGTGGATATTTTACAACTTCTACCTACCTCTTTTACATTTATACAACATAAATATTAATATGTAAACATTAACACAAAACTTAGGCTACATTCTTTTCAGAATTTATATGTGACAGAAAGGAAGTCTACAAGCTATAGTTTTAACAAAGGTGGTGAAAATCCACTGCGGAAATTATTATAATTTTTTTTCCTCTTATAATTCAGATGAACGATGCTAATGGTACAATTACAATTCCCTTATTTGGCTGGGAATCATTGTTATAATCATAATCATAAAAATGGGAGTGAGGTACAGATACTTTTTGATGGGTCACTCTGAATAATTTATATTTTCTTTTAACAAACAATGTTCTCAAGTGGTCTAAAGTGACCATACAAGAACATGTTGAAATAAGACAGTCTAAAACTGGTCAAATTTACATTTAGTAGTGTGCATGAATAGCAAGTCCAACTATAAAGCTGTATTTAAGGTTATTGGTAATCCTAAAACAAAGCACTTGTAGGTGGTTTAACAGTGGGTGAAATCCTCTTCCAATGGTGGAAAAAAATCACTATGTGATGTTTTTATTTATATTTTTTTTTGTCAATTTCAAAATCTGACAGTTGAATAATAATATGAAGTCACTGCTACTTCTCTATAAATACAGTAAAATAAATGGCAAACAGTATCAGAGTGAAAAAGACATCAAATTCTTGGAGAGAGTTGTAGGTGGAGTGGGGTTGAAGCAGTCAGATGGAGGATTTACAGGTAGGTTATTTGCCCCGATACTGAGGGTGACTATTTGGAACACATATGAATGCTTTTGCCTTTAGTCATTGTTGGGACACTTTATTTCCAGCACAGCTCTGTAAGGTGTGGCTTCTAAAGATCAGTGTGGATGTTTAATAGTGGCCATTCTATTGAACATAGACAATTCTGAAGTGGTATTATTGTAGAGAAAAAAAAAACTCTAAACAGTTTACAGCCTTTAAATAAGGAGTATTTTAACACTTCTGGATGGCCTTTTGCTACAATGAAGCTTCCTTACCTTACACTATACATATTGTAGTTTTCTGATCTTTCAGGGCCCTTACCCCAATTAAATGAGAAGTAGAAAGGAAAATGAGAACCTGCACGAATTAAAAACTAATTCATTATAACTCCTTTACAGATACAGCTAATGTGGCATTCAAAGACCACTTGCAGGCAGAAATTACTCAAAAAGCTAATTCAATGTGCGGTGCCGAGAGAAACTTTCCTGAATTTTAATTACTTTATCGCTCTCATTTTCTCTATCTTTACAACTTTAAGTGTGAACCAGTGAAAAGGAAGGGAGATAGAGCAAGAGCTAGAAAGCAAAGAAGGAAAGGAGTATGGGTGGAGGCGATGTAGTTTTGAGATGTGGATGACTCTCAGTCTCTATTAGGACTTTGAAGGCCTATTTTGAAGTACCTGGGTCTACAGTCCCAGTAATAGGGTTGTTTTGGACAGCGGAAAAAAGGATTACACAACCCTCTCTTGTCCAATTAATTATCCACCTGTTTGGAGAATAAACTCTTCTTATCTCCCTGTGCCATCACTGTGGAACTCTTCACCTTTTTTTGGAGAGTTTCAAATCCAGCTCTGAAGAATATTGGAGAGTAGATGAAAAGACCTCCACCAACTCCAACATGGTCTAATCAGGAGAGACTGTTCTGCATCCAATTAAAACTGTACAGAATAAATTACCCAGCTCGGATTCATCTAAGCTATTGTGATAAGTGATAACACAGATTTAATTGGTTTTCTGAGGAATTTTTGAGATTTTTCTTGACCGTCTCTACAGTTTAGTGAAATGGTGTGCTTGTTTTTTTCTGTTTGAGATTTTGGGGTTTTTCGTTTGGCAGCAACAGCTCTTTGAGGTCTTTGTTCTCCTCACAGAGCAGAGAGGGTGCAGAAAGCAAAACTCTGTGCTTATCTAAGCCGAAGGCAATTTTCAAGGTCACAACCTTCTATTCGTTGTTTCACTCTGTCCCGCAGTAAAAAGTCCACAGCAACAACTATGATACAACTAAGCCTCCAGCTCTGGCCAAAAAATTGCACTAGTGTGGGCGGCCCAATCAAAGTCTTGCATTCTTCTCAGTGGGAGTTGCAGCCCCCGGTTAAAGATAGCAGCCTGGAACAGCACATCCCTGAGTCTGGATTAGGGCTGCCAAGTGTAGAATCCCCCTTCTCTCTCTCTCCCTCTTCTCCTCTGATGAGTGTTCTAGGAGAGCATGTCAGTTCATCTCAACTTAAAGAAGCGCCAGGGGAAAGCAAAGATAACCCCCATCCACTGAAACACAGCACAGGAATCATGAGGTGCCCATGGGTGCAGCTCGTAGTAGCGCTCCGGGCTTCTGGCAGCCTCTCAGTTACTTGGCTTTAAGGCAAGCAGGCAAACAAGTGCAGAGACAGAAATCAGAAGTTATTGCCAAGTTGTCACAAGGCTGCATGCAAGCTTGAGGAGAGGCTTGTTAAGATTTACCCATAAGTACAAAGAAATAAAGCATCCTATGCAAAAGTAACATCCTAAAATATATTTTTTCTTATTAAAAGAAGAATACTTTAATTCAAACTTTAGTTCCAGTAGCCGTCTGCATATTTTCAGTTGTTGTTAAGTTGCTATACATTTGTTTTCCACTAAATGTTTCTCCCCTCACCACACCTAGCACAAAATCTTAAATGATATAAAAAATGAATTACTATAATAATAAAGAAATCAAAATGTAATTATTTCTGTACAAAAACAGCAAAGATCAACGGATAATGAAATCAGACAAAACAAAAGTATCAAAAACACCAACTTTTGGTCAAAAGAGTCCACTTCATTAGGATTGTAGCTACACAGTGGCAACGTCCAGAGCTGAAAAATGATGACAAGCAGAAGTGTCAAAAACTGCAGTTCTTCTAATGGCCACTTGAGGCTGGCTGTTTTGTTGTTCACCTGTTTTTTGCTTGCAAGGTTTGCATCTCTTTTATTATTACAGTAAATTACAGATGAACCTAACCAAACAAGCTAGCTCGCTAGTTCGAGTGTTAGCAAACAACTTCACAGGTCTACCCTGTTATCCAAATATGATTACACCCAGCTAAAAAAAAAACCAAGAAGCAACCAAAAAACTCAACTAAGCTTCATTATATTAGTCCACAAACCAATGGGTAACATCATTGGTTTTCTCTCCACTTTTTATGTGTTACGCACACTGACTTAACCATACAGTTTAACAGTGGGTAACAATTAACTTTGGTGTACTTTCTCATATTTCCTCACAGTCCAGAATGTAGCGTTACAATTTCCAGCATGTCTTGCATCAGTGCAGTACAGATATAACATGTACTCATTTTTCTGTGCACTAGTTTGCCTTTTGTCAATTATACTGTCCTCCAACTAAAAAGTCATATCAGCCCTTTGTTCCTACCATATCAAACAACCCATCTGAGTGTTTCTGAAATTGCACAGAGGAGCGTTTTCCAGTTTCAAGGGCTACAGAGTCGACATTGTGGTGTGACAGTGGCACATACACTCTTGCCCAGGAGACAGGGTTTAAAGTCTCTTTTTCTCTATTTGTGTTTGAGCACCAAACAGCTCGGTTGGGAGTAAAAAGTGATTGTGGTTTTGTGAAAGTTTATACTGGTCGAACACTCTTTTTTTTAGGTTACCATAGAACAAAAGTGCTGTATGAATGTGTGTGTGATTAGGTGATGAGCCTTGTAGCAAAAAGCACTTTGAGTGCTCAGTTAGAGTAGAAAAGTGCTATAGAAGCACCAGTCCATTTACCATTTTACATTATAATAACCTGTGGTCATTTCTTATAGGAGTACAGTTTTATACTTAGAATCCATAGAATCTTCGATGAACTGTCACCCAGGACTGTGTCATCAAACTACATAACCAGGGGAAGCTAATCTACATTTGAATTTGCTGTCAGCTATTTCTATTTTTTTTTTTAAATCAATTTAATTGATTTGTTGTTTTTTGCAGCCCTTCTATTCATTAAATCTGTCTGTCAAGTTCAAGTTATCCTCCAAGTTCATGTTTTTATCATATTCTATTCCACACTGCAAATAAGACAACATTTTACATGCAAAGCTGACATTTATTAATGCACACATGTATTATTAAGTGTTGATTTTAATAAATGGCAGCAATCCAAAAATGACAAAACAGAAGTGAGAATAGATTTGTGAATTTAAAAAAAAAAACACAGTTTGAGAAGAGAACGTTAGAGGAACACACTAAGTGTGACATGACTGTACTGCTGTACAGTTAAGTTCAGCTGGGGAAAATGTGAGTTTTAATGAATCTCACAGTTAAATGTTAAGAAGTGTTAATGTCAGGACAGCAGTTGAGGTAAATGAAATTCAGGGCCACATTTTGAGCATTTACAGTAAATTCAATACAGGGAAGTAAAAGGTCACCAGTTGGGCAGAGCACTTTAGCTATATTTGAACAGGTTTGAAAGGAAAGCTGATGTCTTTCCATCCCCACACAGAGAGCTCACATTTCTTAGTTTAGATCCAAGACTGAGTGAAAATATTTCCTTTTGACATTATCATCTTCACCAGCCTTCAATCCGTGCCCTTATTTCCCACATCATTTCAGCTTATTCAAACGCTAAGCATTGCGTTGAGGATGTTTAGCAGCACCATTTCAAATTTTAATCCTACAAACTTTCAATTTCACCGTAGTTGAGATGTGCAAAAAGGAGCTAGTGAGAGAGGGGTAAAATAGAGGGAGCGCTCATCAGTCAGCAGAAGGCAAGAAGATGACAATGAAGTTGAGCAGAAAAAGAAGCCAATTAACCTTGTGGGGAAGCCAACCGTGGGGAAGTAGTGCGCAGGGGCTGCCTGCTCCGTGTCCGATAACCCCCCTGTGTCATCCCTCTGTGTCAAGTAGAATTTTATCTAACACTTGGAGCTTGGAGGGAAAAGACAGCCACCGCAAAGGCAACAACAACAACAACCTGCGGCAAAAGAGAGCTGAGAGCCACAGACGGAGATGGGAATTAAGAGAGTCAGGCAACCACAGGGTAACTGATACACAACACATGAAATAAAAGGAAATGGAGTAGTGGGAAATACTAACACACATGGAGGGATTCATCACACACAGCATGTTATCAGGAACGATGAGTGTGGAGAACAAATGTTACAAGCATTAAGAGCCTGGCCTTTCCCACTACACTGGTTTTTATTATTTATCAGTCAGTAAGGCTATTTTTCTTTTTGTTTGCATCATTATTTCTGAAATGAAATACAGACCTCTGCTGCCTGTACTGGTCTCAACAGGATAATAGTTCTCATATCATGGCAACCTAAACCAAAAATCATCAGCAATGAGCTTTGACTCAAAGACCAGTCCTGAAGAAAACCTGCAGCCCTGCATTCAGAATGAAATACCACAATATATTATGTCAGCTTCTGACTTATTTCTGGACAAAGTGTACAAATTAATTACACGGTTTTATCTCATTGCTGCTACAAACAAAAGTCAAAAGAGGAAAAAGAAGACAATTTCTTAGTTCAACAATGTGAGCAGCTCCAGAGTAATTAAACCCCTGACGAGCTGAGTATTTACCTCCATAAATCATTCCCACATTTTGGTGGCATGGTGTAATGGCTGTACAGTAGATGTAATAGCTGTTGGGAAGGTGGCACTGCAGAGGACTTAGGCATAAAAAATAAAAACTTAAGTTTGCTGCAGTACAGAGTAACATGATTCAGACAAACAAATTCACGCTGGAATGCCCACAAAGAAGATCTAGTGCACCTTTGTAGCCTTGAGCTGATCTAACGTGTCAAGATGGACACGGTACCATCACCAAACTGTCTGCCTTTGATCCGATTCACATACACAGTGCTTTTTTTTGGCACTATTGTGTAATGGCTGTGGTATAGTACAGCAATGGATAGTAGCTAATAGTAGCTGCTAGAAGGGTTTACCACCTTAAATTTAAGCCATGTTAACAGAATACAAAATGCAATTATTTCACATGGGCATGTGAAATAATTGGGCCATTTTCCCAATTTGGCTACTGTGAAGAACTGGAAAGAAGGTATTCATGACGGTTGAGAATATGGACCCATGTATGGGTCCATTTCCATCATACCCATACATGGGTATGATGGAAAACAAGTAGGGATGATATAGCCCGGAAAAGAGAAAATTAAAAAAAAATTGATCAATTAATTAATGAAAAATCATTACTTCTTCAGTACATTTGAATTTTTCTAAATATCAAAACTTGGACTTTACAGACAACAAGTTTCCCAGCTCCTGTAGCTAGCAGCATTGACACTGTTGTTGCTGGTTTGATGCTGCTGCCTTAAAGGCCAGAACAAAGATGGAACAGCCACCTGCAGGATAATCTGCTGTCACAACAATCTTTCCTTTAGTAACTCTTGACAGCTGCTGAGTAAAGTAATCATGTACAGAGGTCAAGAAATATATTTAAGATCCGTACCAATGAAATTACTTTTTCAACTTTTTAAAAACTTTTTTTAGAAACAGAATGCCAGAGTTAGTGGGGGTCAGAGGTTCACCATTCTGACCGATGTGGCTCCTTGCATTATTCTGCTAGAAATCTACTGTGAATCTGAACAAAAGGCTAATGTGTAGACCGCTCACAGTCATCTGCGGTGATCGCCATGCCTTAAGTGAGCTAGTCCTCTCAGCCACAGTGCATTCCCCCAAAAGACAGCATGAATCAAAAGGCCTTTTGTGGAGCAGCCCTGCTGGGGGCCCAAGCCAGAAGGGACTGAAACACACAAAACACCCGTTTATTGGACAGCTCAGAATTTCTGTGGAGACGGTAAGGTGGAAAGAGATATTAATATCAGAGTTTGAGCAGAGGGGAGGGCAGAGAGAGGGGTGAAGCTCCCACAGTGTTACGACAAAGCATCCACATGAGGTAGCGCTCACGGACTCTTAGTCCGATTACAGTGACATGGCAGGAATAGGGAATACCCTAAGTGAGTGTCAGAGAAAATTTGGTGCTTAGGTGAATGAAGCCATGCTGTGTAATAGCTGACAGGTTAGAGGCAGCTGGGGGAGCAGCTGAGTTGACTGAGTCAGAGTTAACGGAACTCAAGATAAAGAAGCCTGTCTGTTTAATTACCAGACAAAGTGTCAACATTAACATCACACACACTCCCACCCTCCAGACATGCAGTCCCAGCCCGCATTGCAATGCGATGAAAATCATGCTATCAGTGCAAAAACATGACTTTTACAGTACAATAAATGCCGCAGCACCTCAGAGCGGTTGCTGGGAAAGTATTTGTTTTGTCTGATTTCATTTCAGTTATAAACACACAGTGTGAGATGAACAGTGGGCGACTGAGCATGACACGCTACAGCTTTGGGAGAAGCTGGCAACATTACTGAATTAAAAAACCTGGGAAAAAAATAATTTTAGAGCTCATTGTTGTTGTAACCTAAAATTAAACTGGCAGAGTATGCAACATGTGTGACAGCTAATGTGGGCCACAAATACCATAATCACACTCAGAGGGTTACCACCAGTCATCAAATTACAAATTCTACTTGTAGCAGTTCTGTTCACATTGTGGTTGATTGAGTTTATAATGTAGTTAACTTCCATTAGAGGCTGGAAAATCTGGGCACAAAAAGTAACTCTTATAGTTTTGCTAGTTTTAAATGTTTCAGGTCCTTCTGGACCACAGGGCAAACCCTGTGGTGTCAGCAGGTGCTAGTTACAGGAGTTAAGGAGTTGGCAAAGTTCTCTGAAAGATTTTGACTTTGTTCTGGAGTTCAGTGAAGCTGTGCATTTCCTGTGTGTTCTCTTTTTGCAAGCTGCAGAGCTCTAGAGGTTTTGATCTGGCTGGAAAATATCACTTATTGTGCATTATTTAAATGGTCATTAGTCCTGGGAGCCTCATCCTTCCTGCACACGGCTCTGGGCTTTCATTATTACATCAGTTATCAACCCATTATATGCAAATGACTCATGCTAACTCTGGAACATATAATATATTATACATCAATTACACTGATGGCAAGACGTTAGCAGTGAGGGGATATGGAAATATTTCCTAAAGATAGCCTGCCAGCACCTGAAGAATGAGAGGAAAGGGAGGGCTAAAAGAGGGATGGGATGAAGGAAGGGAACGTAGAAAAAAAAAGCTTCATAGAGAAGAAACAGTTAGGTCCATGACTATTTGGACAATAGCAGTTTTTGTAATTTTATCTCTGTACACACCAACGGTGGCTTTTAAATCAAACTCTCAGTTTGAGGTCCTAAGAAATGTTGATGCAAGTGGCAGAGGCCATCAGTAGTCTGAAAAACCAAAATACAGCTATCAGATAGGGATAGCTAAACCTTTAGGAGTGGTTAAATCAATAATCTGGTACATTTTTATAAAGCAGGAATGCACTGGCCAACTCAGCAACACCAAAAGGCCTGAAAGACCAGGGAAGACAACTAAAGTGGTGATTGCAAAATTCTTTCCTTGGTTATGAAAAATCCCTTCACAACATTTAGTCCAGTCAAGAACACTCTCAAGGGAGTAGGCATATCTTCGTTGAAGTCTACAATCAAGAGAAGCCCCAGAAAGCTGATTCTGTTCATCTGGACATAGCGTTTTCCTAGTCATAGTCCTAGGATGACAAAACTATATCACTTCTATATCACTATTAGTGTAATTATTACTTCTTCAGACTGAAGAAGTCACTTGGATGAGTGACGAAACGTTTCTCCCACTGAAAGCGCTACGCCCAGATGAACAGAATCAGATTTCCTTACCTGGATCATTGAGCATGCATCAAGACAGTCAAGAGAAGCCTTTGTGAATTGAATTCAGAATTGAATTGAATTCAGATTAGACTTTACCACAAAACATAAAAAAGAACCTGCCCAGTTCTAGATAAACAGATAAAACCAAGATTAACTTGTACCACAATGATGGCAAAAGAAAAGCATGGAGAAGGAAAGGAGCAGCTCATGATGCAAAGCATGCCATATCATCTGTCAAACATGGTGGAGGCAATATCATGGGCATGTATGGCTGCCAGTGGAACTGGGTCACTAGTGTTTATTGATGATGTGACTGCTGATAGAAGTAGAAGGATGAATTAAGTGTACAGGGCTATACTCTCTGCTCAGATTCAGCCAAATGCTGCAAAACCGATCGGACGGCGCTTCATAGTGCAAATTAGATAATCACCCAAAGCATACTGCAAAAGGAACCCAAGAGTTTCTCAAGGCAAAGAAATGGGATAGTCTTCAATGGCCAAGTCCTGATCTCTATCTGAGAGTCTGCACTTCAGCCACATCTTTATTGCTGATTTAAAATCTTCTATGGTGGTGTACAGAGGCAAAATTACAAAAAATGTGTTTTTGTCCAAATTGGTATGGACCTAACTGTATCAGAAGTAATGAACAGAATAAACAAAATAAAGAAAGAAGAAGGAGAAATCCTAAAATCTGGGATAATAGAAATAAATAGTTAGAATCTGATATATTAACGTTTTATCTTTCTCGTACATTTTAACTTTTATTTAATTTTGCTAATGTTCTCTTTTATTTATTTCCTCTTGTCTTACTGTTGTTAAGCACTTTAAGTTGCACATTCTTTATGAACTGTCTTATACAAATAAATGTATTAGAATTAGAATTATATATGACCCAAATCATGACTATTTTAAAATGAACAGAAGTAATAATAATAATTAAAATTATTGCATTCTAACAAAGAAAACAAAGTGAATATTAAACTACATATACATATATATTAATATATGGTACAGGCACAATAATTGGTAATTAAACTGGATAATTACTATAAATATAACTGTACAAAATGAAAATGTGTAATACTTTGTTTAATTAGATACAAAATATTAAATTTCCCACAGAGAATAAAAGTAAAATATAATCATTAATGGCAAAAAGTCAAATATGTAAACTCATAATATGCAAATGACCCATTCTTTTTCAGTGCTACCCTAATCCCAGTGATAACACAAATATTCACTCACACTATCATGTTTGGTTTTTTAATAGCCTGTGTAAATACTATATCAAAGGTGATATTTGAATTAATGTATTAGTTCAGGTATACAGGGATATTTGTGGTCAGGATATGAAAATGCTTGCAAGTAAGCAGCTTAACCTGAGAAAGACTTTAATCAGAGTATAAGGCATCAGCCACAACACTGTGCAAATACCCAAGTAGAGGGAGACTCAGTCTTCACCCAAAGCTGCTGACTTATGCCACATGGAGATCCATTTGTATTTATACTGTACACTTTGCTTCAGAACATTGTTACCATAAATAAATCCAGAGTGATGCAGAATGTGTTGTGTACAATCAACCTCCTGCTCCTGGATTCCTGTTCATGTCACGTATTTAGTTCAATAGCGAGCCTACGTAGTTTGTATATTTGGATTCACATACATATCTGCCTTCAAATTTTCTTCAGCTGCTGTTTTCAGCGTCTTTCATGTGTGAATCTCTTGGCTGTTTACATTAGTTAAATAATGACAGCAACTACAAACACTCAGTGGTAGCATACATGCATCTGTGGGTGTATGTAACAGTGTGTGAACGGGCGTGCAAGAACAGAGATAAAGTAGTCAGAGAAAGAAGACAGCAGGGAGCATGAGCAGCCTTATAATAACAACCAGTGGTACTAATAGAGAGCAGAGGCTGATTTGAAGCAGTGGGACCTGTTTGTAGGAAGAGTCACTTGCAGTGCAACGTGCTGTTAATACCAGGTATTAAAAGCTCAAGCAAACATTGAAGGGCATAGGCATAGGCTAATAAATAATGCAAATCCACTTTAAATGCCTTTCATAAACTGCAGAGAGCTTAGACAGGGCACAGTGACTGACCTCCTTGTTAGCATATAGGACTCAACAGCCATATTTGCAGGCACAAAAACTGAAACAAAAAATGAGTTTTCTAAAGACATAAGGACACTGATTACCATTTTGGAGGTCTATAGTCACCGTTTGTGACTATAGGATATATCTAAGTGTCAAGAGATTGTTGACATCAATATTATGTCTAAAACAATTCTTTTGTGCTTCTTCAACTATACACTTGCTAACTATCCCCATGTTAGCTTGCTCACTATGCAATAACATTTACATGTTGTATTTGATAGGCCTAAGTATTAGTACGATACAAAAGGAGTAAAACACAATATATTTGTGTTTTAGCTGTCCAATAATTTCAGCTAAAATATCAAATAAAGTTTTTGTTTGCTTGTTTTTGAGAAGTATGGAATGACAATAATTTTCAGCAGGGTAGTTAGCTAGCTAACGAGAACCAGAATTAAAAACAAAACTTGAGGACGGCCATCATGTAACAAATTATTTAACAGTGGCTGTGTGCGACACCTCCCCTGTCTAAGGGTGGAGTCAAAGTATGGATTATGTTTTACCGTCCAGATGAAACCTGTTTCTGTGTATGGAATAATTAATAGATAATGAATAATTAATGACGCCACCACTGTATGGTGAAACGATCCATTTTTGGGATGTTGTAGGGAACCTTATGATGCTGCAAGTGTCATTAGCTTTTTTTAAAAACAGAATTAGATTAAATTAATTATTGATGAACGTTATTAATAACCTCAAGAGGTCTGTATTTAGGCCTCTGCCAACTTAAACTGGCTCTCTGTGATATTTCTGGATTAGTGTTGATGCTGAAGTGTGAATAAAAGCACGATGTTCAGAGTTTGTCCTGTGTGACCCAAAAAGAAAAAAAAAAAAAGGTTTAACCTGCTTCTTCCTCTTTGGCGTGAGATTTGATTGGGGAGTGTGAAAAGCTGAAACAAATTCACAATATAGACAAATCCATGTTTGCGCGAGTTAAAATATCTCAACTTTGGCAAAAAATTTGCTTCATACTGCGTCGCAAAAACTCTCCTGACACCACTGACTATCACAAACGGAGGACAAGCTTATCAATGCCATTTGAGGGCAGCTGGAGAGCTTTTAAAAAAGTGAGTGAAATCAGAGTGTATGACTGAACTTCTATATAGAAACTGGAATCTATCCATTAAAACATGGGTGATTTTCTAGAAAGTTAATTGAGAAAAGTATGTTTTTGCATAAAGCAGTCCTCAATGATTTGAAACTTTACTCACAAAAGCCATTTCCTGTGCATTAGCTGTGCACGCCTCTCTCTGCTTTCTCCCAAAAAGACTTTCTGATATAACATGCCTGCTCTAACCCAACACCTTAGTGTATACCAACACCAGAGGGTGTAAACATGACGCTGGGGTCCATCTTAACACTGAGTCAAATGAGTGAGGGCTGACATCCCACTGCAAATTGTCTTGACACTAACAAAATAATGGTCATACCACTGGAGCGAAAAGAGATGCTCCAATTTCGTGACCAGCTTCACACTGGCGTCTATTTACAGACCTGTCACTAGAGTCATGATAATTACAAAGCAACAGAGTTATTATCATACCTGCTGCTGAGATAAAGTAAGCTCCTGCAGATGTGAGGACAAAATGGACACCTTAATTTAAAATGCTAACCCATGCCTGAGATTGAACACGGCATGGCGTTGTGTGGAGAAAAGAGTAGAATCACTCAGCACAGTCAGGAGCTGTCACTGTCGAGACAAAACTGTCAAAAGTGTACAGATGCAGTGCAACTCTGTGCAATTGAATAGAATGATATTGCTATTCTGCCATTACAGCATGTTCTTCCCCTTTTGGTGTATATATTTACTAAAGAGGGGCCATTTTGGAAAAAAGGATTCAACTGCTAATAATTTGTCAAAGCTAAGAAATGATTCGTTTTTCTTCACACATTTTAATCAGCTTCAAGGATATAGTTCTGTCATAACATGTAAAATGAATGAAATAACAATGAAAAATCTTGCACTGATTATAGTGGTCAGATTTAAAAAACAATGGTGAATCAGATTGATGCAGCCTAATCACATCTCTGTCTAGCTGCATAATAAGCCAATCAAGCACTGTCAACATAATTTCTCGAATCATACTCATGCAGTTGATTCACAAGTCTAAAAACTCCTTTACCCCTTGATGACATGATGTGGTGCTCAGAGCTGAAGCCTTAGGGCCAGACGACAAGGCTTTTAGATGGCTTTGTTATCTTCAGTGTTCTTCTATCGCAAAGTGCAATTTCACTGTTTGTCCTGAGCCTATCATTCAGTGTGCCACAAGAGGATAAGAATGCACCGACCAGTGAAAAGTTAAAAATCTTACTCTGTTACTTGCCTTCTGCCTACCACCCCCACAACACATCACCTTTTCTCCTTCAGTATATATTTTTTCATCCTGCTTTCATTTCTCAACTCCGTCTATGGTCTGCTTGTCATATTTAGGGGGCTCAGTCACTCTCATGAAAGATACACACACACATGGTTGAGTCTGATAAAAAGAAGTGAATTCAGAACCTCAGAGGAAGCAACAAGTGCAAAGTGTAACTATTCACAGGAGGCTAAAACGGTCAAGAGGACTATGCTGAATAGTGAGAAATATTTTCCTCAGGAAATATGCAACAGACCGTGACATTAATTCATAACAGGCAAAATCTGATGTAACTGCCTCATTTTTAAAAAGCAGAGCTTGCTGTCTTAAAATTTGATGAAATTATCTCCCAAAGAAGCATGAAATGGGTTTTGGCTATCACTAGTACAATCCCTCCACTGAAGTGATGACATCAGAATCAATGACCAATTAGGGCAACCAAATAAGTGGCAACCAAACTCAAGAAACAAAGAATCTTGCAGATTATCTTAACCAACAATGTTTAAATTAATGTCAGTGTAGTAGCTTTCCATACTAATGAGATAACAGACAAAGATGATTAATTATATTCAGTTCTGCTTCAAAAATTTAAAGAATCGTACATGTATCGACTGCCTCTGGCAAATAGGTTGGATAGGCAACAGAAGCTGGTAGTAACAGTCTTGCAGTTGCTAATGTCCGACTGACTTCATGTCTGATTGGTACCAGTCCTTTTTACTGTACCTCCACAACATCATTTGTCAACCTCTGACAAATGCAGACAAATTCAAATAAGTAACAGGATCAAGAGAAACTGCTCTCTGTTAATGCTCCATTTAAATGCAAAGAGCCATTCTGCCTCCCCTAGTTAGTGTTTCTACTTTGCCTACTGGATCATCAAAGCAAGCAGAGCCAGAAGAAAACCCGGCAGAGCAGAGAGAGAGGGAAGAGGGCAGAGGGTGGAGGCAAGAAACCATAATGGTTTGAAGCTCTGCTCGGCAAATGAGCATCATGTTAAAGCCTAAGAGGAAGGTTTGAAATCAGAAGAGCCACAGAAGTCTGCTTAGTTTTATTTCATTTTTCCCGAGTTGTGCACATGATGGACAATGTTTTGCAAAGGCATTCACAGGCTCAAAGACGATCTCTCCTAAACTAAAGTTGCCATTAACTGAGTGACTGTTTAACATCTGCTTAAAATGGCAGGGTTTCAAGAAATCTAAAAGCAGATGCATTCTCAGCATAGATGCCCGTGCTTCTGCTGCCCCCATTAAATGTGAAAAGGTTTATTATTATTATGCTCAATACTATTGTGTTTCCACAAACATTTCAAAGCCGATGCAAATAAAAAATACATAAACATGCCCTCTTTCATATTTGTTTTGAAAGCTGTAACTACTGAACTACAGTATCTGCCAAACTGCCAAGAATCAATTAATGGCTTCTTGAAGCCTAGGTGATTACCCTCATTTCTCAGACTGGCCTCTTTTACGAAAATTATGCTGATCAGTGGGGCATGTTTGACTTTGATTTACAGGTGTGGCTGCACTTTTTCAAGCTCAAGAAGATTGTCCGAACAAGATGAGGTAATTAAGTGTACTGTTATGAAAAACAGACTAGCTGCAGACTCAGTGTGGTTCATTAAACTGTAATTAAATTACCTGACAACCCCTGTCATTTTGAAAACAAAATGGAAACGCTATACAGATGATGCATAAAAATCCAGTAATTGCTAAAGGGTCTCAATACCCATAGTTCTATCAATTACTATAAACAGATTATTTTCATACTGGAAAAACTTGTGAAAATTCTCAGTCAGACTCTGTACTTGTAATAAGCAAGGATTTCGATGAACAATTTTGAACCAGTTCTCAACTGGAACTGTTTCTTGATTCCAACTCCAAGATGAAGGCAGTGTCTTTTTCTCAGATTATTATTATAACATGAATATTTATGAATATTTATCACAAAAGACATCAGAACAATGAAATCCCTGGAAAGTATAGGTAACAAAAAGTCTCATATCTGTCTGTTCGGATTAGCCTGGTTTATGGCTCCAAAGAGGAGGACGATTTACTCTACTCTACTCTACTGGTCTATGTTGGTGACCAAGAAATAACTTGCTGTTGTCTGTAGAACAACTGGCATGCGCCTGTCCTACACCTCACACAGCATCTTTACCTCACATCTCTCGAAAACCTCTGATCTAGACCAAACTTTCTAGAGGCTGCCAAGTCTCAAAGGAGCCCCACAGTGATATCGATTCAATCCTTTTTTTTAAGGTGTCCTCTACAGGTTCAATTTAATTTAACTCCAATAGAATCTGCTTCAAGGTTCTTCACTGGATCCAAAAAAATGTTCAATTTTATTATTAAAAGAATAGCAGAAACACTGTCTATCATGCACACCAATCGTGTCTCCTTTCCCACATAGCTCCAAACACTGAGCCTTGGCGTCTCACCTCCTGCATTACAATGATGACAGGCTGGCTGAGTGGTACAGAAGAAACACCATCATGAAAAAAAAGCTGCAAAGCTGAAGGGCGTAACATGTTCCTTTTTAGCTGCAATGTTTCATGTCATTGGTATTCTACTGGCTGGTGGGCACAAATCAATACTATCGAGCTGCTCGTGCCCAATAAACTGAGTTGTTGTCTCAATTGGAGTCTCTTTAGCGTCTCTGTGAGAATTTAAAGCCCTTGGAAAAATTCAAGGTAAAATGTCTATCTGCAGGGTTACTGCACAGGGTGTCTTGGAAAATACTATAACCGTGCATAATTTCTCTGGGCTTCAGAGAAGACCAGAGGGTTTGACAGGCGGATGCTTTTCCATCGATGCATCAAAACATAACAGGCAAAACTCACTACACACTCAAGATAAATATATTTCCACTCTAACAGACATCCTGTACAACTTGACAGCCAATAAGTCCCACTTCCTGTGTTACATAATTATGCTTTGTTTAAAAAATGTAAACATAAATAAGTAAATAAATGAATAAATAGATAAATAAATAAAGTGACAGCTCCATTAATGCAGTGATGTGACTCCCAATTCATATGTAAGCTAACTTTTATTGTATATTAATATATAGTGCTTAACAAATTTATTAGACCACCTGTCATAAAAACAAGAAAGACCATCCAGCATCATGAAGTGCTTTAATGCAGACTCTTTCCTTTTCAGTGAGTTCTCAACGTTTTACCATTTTGAACAGGAGTGATGAATTTCAAACTGAATTCACGCTTGTATAACCAAATTTGAGCCAGGACACTGGACTTCTCTGAGAAGTCAGAAATTAAAAAGCATAACATTCAACCACTAAAGCAAATTTTTGTGTTCTGTAAATAACTGTAATTTGGCATCTTAATCAAAAACTAATAATGTTTTATTATTTTATTTTTTTTCTGCTTTTTGTAAAACAGTAAATTTGAAAATTCATGGATAAAAACAATAATTATATTTTAGCATTAAAAATATAATTTTGATTAAAGAGCTTGTGCATACTGGTGGATTAACCATTACAGAAACAACAAATGATTTTGGTAATTACCAATACTGTTAATTTAGGGCAGCTGTGGCATACGCCTTACATTGGGCAGTGGTCTAATAAATTTGTTAAGCACTGTATGTGAACAAAGTCACACTGAGTTTACAATCCCCTGGTAGTACTATAAGATCCCAAACCTGAAACAAGAATTGTATAAAAAAAAAAAACTCTCCTTAGAAATATTTCATTTTGGAATGGTCTTTGGATAAATGGGTGGCTTCAGTGGCTAGTGTTGGTAAAGTAAATGTTTTGCATTAATGATGTTTAGTAAATAACAGTACTCATTGCTATGTTGCATGTATGTTAATGTAGATTTGTTATTTTGCCCCTCACTTTCTGGTGTACCTATACCATTACTGGTGGATGCTCATATCAACTATTGCCACAGTTTCATATACTGAGCCAGTGTACAAGTGTGAGCCTAAAGCTCAGGCCTCAGACTGTTGTGAACACTCAAACTGATTTTTGGCCTCAAAAATATTTCCACCACTCTACTTTGTGTACTGTGCACATTGAGGGGGTTGATCTGAAAATGGTTTTTTTTTTTGGTTGTAAAGGAAAGTTTAATTTATTTGGTTTTCCTAAACAAGGAAGCATCAGACAAATATTTCAATTTTTGGCTTGCTGATGCTAGAAATTTGCTGCTCTGTCTATAAAAGGCATGGTTGAGGAGTCAGAATGCATGATTGAAATGTTTGTTTGATGTTGATAATCAGACCAAACAGGTTGTGAGTACAGCTTCAGTGAAGACAATGTCCATATTACTGTGCCGTGAAAAAGCATTTGCCCCCT
>VUQI01051318.1:0-12343 GCA_015106735.1 Paratilapia polleni | reverse complement strand
AATGTACAAACATACATGGAAATACAGTATATAAGGCAACACGAGCTTCAGCAATAGTTCTCCAGGCTTCTTGAAGGACATTCAAAGCTCTTCTTTGGATGTTGGCTGCCTTTTGTTCTGTTCTCTGTCAAGATGATCCCACACTGCTTCAGTAATGTTGAGGTCCGGGCTCTGGGGAGGCCAATCCATGACTGATAGTGTTCCACTGTGTGTTTTTCTGTCCAGGTATACTTTTACTGCATTGGCAGTGTGTTTGGGATCATTGTCATGCTGAAACATGAAGCTGCTGCCAATCAGATGCTTTCCAGATGGTATTTCATGGTGGATCAGAATCTGATGGTACTTTTCTGTGTTTAACACCACTGGCTGAAATGCAGCCCCAAACCCATGTTTTACATGGTGTTATACCTCTCTTCTGACCTCCTCCTTTCATATTGATGATGATTTTAACCAAAGTTTTCAAATTTGGATTTATCACTCCATAAGAACTGTTGCCACTGATTTTCAGTCCAGTTCTTGTGTACTATGGCATACCTCAGCCTTTTCTCCCTGTTTTCCTTCCTTAAGAATGACTTCTTGACAGCCACCCTTCCACTGAGACCATTTCTGATGAAGCTTCAGTGAAAAGTAGATGGATCAACTGAAGGGCCAGATGCATCTCTCAGGTCCTGTGTCAGGTCTTTGCTGGATTGCTTTCTTAAAGACATGACTTTCAGATACTGTAGATCTGCTGTAGATAGTTTTTTAGGCCTGTCACTTATTCTTTTGTCCTCCACTTGTCCAGTTTCCTCAATTTATTTTAAGGACACACTGCACACCATGCTGAGATATGGTTTGTTGGTACTAAAATACTATTTTATGCCTGTCAAACTGTGTTATCGTTGGTATTTTTCATAGTTTCAACTAAAGAAATGGAAAAAAATTATATGTTTTTGCGACAGGCTGCTAGTAACAAAGTGCCTAAAGATACAATTTAAAATTGGTTCTTTGCTAAGTTACCTGTTATGTATAGACATCACTGGTTCATCCCTTGAGTTAGGTGACTTTTTTATGTTTGAATGATTCATAGGACAGTGTTAAGTGGCTGAAAAGAATCATTCCTTTGAAAATGGTCAGGTACAAGGATTGGACTGAAAATGAGTGAAAAAGCACCCAATGTCCAAAGAAGAACTTTGAAAGGCCTTCAGAAAGCCTAGAGAACTATTGTTCAAGACCACTTAAAAAATTACAAGAAAGTCTGGCTCCTTGGAAGCAAAGTACAAAGAAATAAAGGGCGGCTCATGACTTTTGCACAGTACTGTACATATTACTGAAAGGCTGAACAGTTGCCTCCTTAGTGTCCTTTAGAATACTGTGAAGGGTTGATCTGACTGAGAAACCAGGGACACTCTCCCAGGTAAACACTTCTTTATCATCTACTTTAAATACAATCATAATATATTAAATGACGACAATGCTGCAAACTAGTGACTGAGAGCATAAACTCATTAGGAAAATGTTTACCAAGAAGTGAGAAACAGGGCCATTTTCTTATCCAGTTCTGTACAGTCTGACATCTTTTTGCAAAGTCACCCCGTTTGCCATTAAAAGAAGATGTAAGGATTAAGACACTTTTTCACAGTCTTCACTACTTTTCAGACTCAGAGGCTATGTACATCTTTTGTAAACAGATACAAGTTCTTTATTGTTTGACAACCATGACCCACAGTCTATATCAGACCTACTGGGCCATATGGTAATACTGTTATCCTTGGTTGGTGGTGAATTTTAGAGCTACACTTTACATAAAGAGATGATGATGGGAACAAAAAATCTAGTATTAAACCATTTTTTTCTGCTGTAGAAGGGTTTCCAATGGATTACTGTGAAATGGACAGAGATTTTTCTTTACTTTGTCAAACACTCCTTGGAGGCCCCTAGAGGTTCCCTAAAGATTGCCCCAAACTGCCCCGTGCATGGGCCCCAGACCCTACTTTCAAAACCATGGTCCTATATTACAGTGGATCAGCGTCATAAGATGCATACAGCTCCTATAGGATACCAGAGGGTGCAAAATTGCATTAAGTCTATTGCATGTATAGCTGTTGATTTATTCAGCAAGCCAAGACAGTTACTGGTTTATGTCAGTGAATCTGGAGCAGGTTTCCTTCAGGGTGCATGAGTGTTCCTGGTAAAATGTAAACTTGAACTTTTCCTCAAGCATTTACATTAGCAATAATTCTGACAGATTAGAGTAATGACTTAAGTATCATTAAAAACTGTTTCTCTTACAATGAGCAAAAGTCTGGTCTGTCTGACAATATGAGATTTTAGAGATGCAAGTATTATAAATCTGAACTGTGACCTACTGGCAAGTGTGCCTTAGCCTTCAGAATACCTTGCAGAATGGCAGAAATAGAAATAAAAGTAACATACAAATGATACATTGAAACACAAATGGTAGTCTCTGCTGAGAAATGTTCACAACATAATAGCATCAGTGTGTAGTCACATGGGAAAATATATAATAATTCTCGAGTCCACATAAACATAAAATGAATTAAGCAGTCCCATATTTAGCTGAAAAGAGAAAAGTTCAGGAAGTTGTCCAACTTAATAGTGGCCTTGTTGATCGCTGCCTGTTCTGTGTGTGTGTTAATCACCTTCCCCAGGATATATCCACGACTGCCGCTTGCCCATCCAGCTCGCATTAATTTAATCGCTGCTCAGCTAATTCATTGATTAATTGGTTCATTAGTGATGCCTGGCAACATCCGTTTCTGCTATGACAGTCTGATGTTTCAATAGAGAAGAAAAACAGGCTGGCAACAGCCCAGTTTTTCCACTGTCCCACTGTGCATAATGTCCACCGCTGTCAACAGTTAGCCGCACAATTGTGTCACTGAATAACTGCCTGGTTTTCTGCCACAGGATGTGAAATGAATACGAAGGTGAGCTGTGCACATTCTCTGTTCTTGTCCGGTTGAGTAATGTCACTTGGGCTTCAGCAGTGGGTGACATCATTCTTAGGAAAAGAAAAACTTAAAAAGTTGGAGGGACTCTTGGATCTGCACTACCCAGATGAGGTAGATGTTGCTATGAGAAGATGAACTACTGCTGCAGATTAATTCTGCAAGTCAAGGTCACGCCGCTCTGACATGACAAGTGGCTTCCAACTCTGGGACGAGCTGTCGGCTCCTAACTATAATTATTATTAGTAATAGGAGCCGATAGGACCCCGCTGCACCCTGCAACAAGGAGCTGAATGTTAGAGTGACCAACAGAAACACACAGCCTCTATAGGAGTGCTGATGTAACAGCACTGATGACCATAAAGTGGCTACAGTGTGCACGACCTCTGACCGCTCTACTTCAAGACACTGGCTTAAATTTATAATTGGCATTTTGTCACGGTAGTGGCTCTTAAGCATTTTTATTACTGTGCATTAACTAATGTTGAGTAAGACCACAAGGGGTGGAGATTTTAGCATTAATGTGTGTCAGCTTTTCAGAGAAGCAACATGCCTCCCTCACACCCCTACCCACAAACATACACACACACACTCACAATTCTGCACCATATGCCCATGACAAGTGCATAAAAATCGTTCCCAAGCGATAGCACGGGCCAACCCATAAAAACTTAATGCACCTAATTTTCCAGTAATCAAACTTTTATAGACTGCGATGGCTTTTAAACTAACAAATTTTAATTATCGCTTAATTTTAACAGCAATATTAACGCGATCCCTCATTCTGCAAGTGTTCATTCTCCATGAAATATTGAGTAGGGTAAACAGGGAGGAGCTGTCCGCTGGCTGCTGTTCAAATAAGCAGCCAGCAAACACAAAGGTGAGCTAGGGGTCGCTGAGGCCTTGCCAGTACCACGCCAGGAAAATGCGGACTGCACGGACCTCTGGGAAATGGAGCTTTTTGCGTGCAAGCGGTTCACTGATATTAGGACTGAGAAGTACATGGCACTGAATACTGTTGTATTGTGATTCTGCTTCAGTGTCAGACCATAGATTCTTTTATGCTGTTTTGTATTATTAAACAAGAGAAGCAGATTTGTTTTGACTACTTTTAAGTTAATATTTTGCTGCTGCTTTTTTCATGCTTCTTCGTGCTGTTTTTACATTCCTGCTTACAGTACCAGCAGCACAGGATGTTATTGACTGCTGCCCTTGGGTGGCTGAAAACTAGGCCTTACCACCCAACACCAAACCAGAGAGGCAAAGTGCTGACACAGGCAGATAAGGGAAGGAAGAAAGAGAAAGATTAAAGAGCAGATTCATTATCAATAATTAAGGGAAAGGATTTATTCTAATGAATTAGGGGTTGTCTTTATCTACTCTTTATCTCCCCATCACATCACTAATGCCCCCCACACACACACACCCACACGCACATGCCCTGCACACACACTGGCTCGTGGTTTTTCTGTGACTTGACCCCTGCCTGCTCCGTGTGGTCCATATTGCCACCATGCTGGCTCCAGGCAGGGCTCTTCCGCCCCCGCTCCCCGATTCCAGGCTGGACGGTCTCGGCCCTCTGTGCCGGGGCAATATGGCCACGCTGCACGGCATGCTGGGACGCGGCTGCGAGCCCAGAGCCCAGCGCTGCAAAGCCAGATGCCCGCTCAGCCAAGCTCGGCCCCTGGCACAGCAACTTATATATCAATTCTGTCATGTGAACATACAGAAATAAATGTGGTGCATTATCTAAACGAGAATACCGGTTCACTGACATGTCAGGACAATTTTTAAAGCTCAAAATAAGATCGTGGCATTGCTGTCCACTTGATAGTCCACTGATAGCATGTGATAAATTTGCAGCAGATTTTTTTCTACCAATTCAGAATATGCACTGATTACAACTGAAAAAAAACCCCGGCACAAATAAAGATATAAGATATTCCTCTTACATTCTCCACACACTTCTCCCTGCAGTCACGTAATAGTGGATGCTCTGAATATCCTTGTCTTTGTTTTGTTAGTCATCACACCTGGGCTGCATGCATCATGCTAGCTATTTCTGGATTGTTGTTCATGCCTTTTCACCTGTTTCCTTCGGAGGGATTTTACCACCCGCATATTTGGCACAGACATACAGTAATGCTAGGGGAACAAAAAAAAAATAAAAAATAGCAGCTGCAACTTGCGATCAGAAATCTCCAAAACACTGAAATCACTCTCTCCAGCTCCTTGTATCATGTGTTACAGCCCCCACCCCCACCTACTTAAACAAATATATCTTTCTTCTGGGTTGCCAGCACTCCTGCTTCAAGAGTGATGAGTGTATTAGTTCAAGGAGTTTATTATTACAAGCCTGAAAATGGCAGGCGTTTTAACAATTATCTATGAAAACAGGTATGTGAGACAGGTCAGTAGTCTTTTGGCACCCTGTTTTCAAAGAACTAATTACAAGCAGTTGAGTCAAGGTCGATGCTGTCAGTCATGCTCTCAAGCCACTCCCCTGTTATTAAAGTGTGGGCTTAGGTGCTTACAGACCCCACAGAACAACAGGGAGCACACGGAGATGTTCATCAACTTTATAATGGTAAAATATAACAACAACAAAGATTAAAGAGAATAAAAATCACACTATGTTAAACAGTCCTAGATAGGTTCTCCAAAAACCTTGAAACACAGACACATGCATACAGAAATAACTTCAAATATAAAATCTTTTTTTTTCATATATAAAGTATTGTGGTTGCTACTTAAAAGATGTGATGCTCATTATTCATTATTGACTTCAAATGTGATGGTCCTCCATGTTCCTCCTCTGGGGCTGTTAGTCTTTGCTGTACTAGTTAACACCAAACATTCAAAACTGATGACTGTAACCTCTCCAGATTTTGTGCTCCTTTTATAATCACAATAACCTGACTGTTCTCCTGCGAGTGAGCATTTTTGATGTGTAAAACTAAATCAAAATCAAACTAACGGGGGTACTTTTACAGATTTTAGACACCATGCAATAATTTTTCCCACCAGGCTTGCTCAGACCCTGCATCCGTTAACTGAATAAAGGAGATTATATATTCAGATGAAAATGCACTGAGGAATAGGGATAACTCAACTCAGTAAGATATTACAAGTGGGTGCAACAAAAGAAACAAATTCTTATTATGATTCTGAGCTGTAATGCAAAATATTACAATAAAAACCTTTTGAGATGACTGCAAGCTATTAAGTCAGACACCATAGAGTCAGATTATTGTAAACTTAGGAGGACACGTGGGCCTCATAAGTATACTTCTATGAGAAAGCACAAACATGCAAGCAGATAAAAGGACAAAAAGCCCTCGTCTCCGCTCAGTGCCTGCAGTGAGGAGTAGTGGTGTGACTGAAACGAAGACCTAGTTGTGTCACTTTATAACAGTTCAGGCTCTATCTCGCTCTCTCTTTCTCTCTCTCTCTCACCCAGAACCTGTCAGATAGTTGGAGTCTGTCATCACACCCTTCCTCCCCTCCAATTCATCTTCCTCATTTTTTCCCCCCGCTGGGGTTAGAACAATATAAGCGGCTAATATTAGCCGTTTATTATTAAGTCAGATCTGACCAGTGCCAGCCACCACTGCCCAATACACTCATTAGTAGGACGTGATGGTAAGGAGAGAGGAGAGAAGATAACATGGAGGTGTCAGCATAA
Organism: Paratilapia polleni; assembly: GCA_015106735.1. NCBI lineage: Eukaryota > Metazoa > Chordata > Actinopteri > Cichliformes > Cichlidae > Paratilapia > Paratilapia polleni. The sequence continues at coordinate 5,707 of VUQI01051318.1, read as the reverse complement.
CTTCTTTTTTTCCCTCATATGAAAATAATCATGTTTAAATGTCATTATGTTTTTTATGCGTATGGGTTTCCTGTGTTGTTTTGGGTTTTCTCTGTGTGGTGTAGTTATCTTCAACCCTGAAACAGAAGCAGGGAAAGAAAGTGGACTCCATATAACAAGAAGATATGTAGTTTTCCCACAAAGCAATGCTTAATGTACACTTTCAGTTCTGTTTGAATTTTAAATTCACAATTTATAAAACAGGAAAGGCCCACAACATTCACTGAAGCTTCCAGCTGCCAAATCTATTTGATCCAGAAGAGGCCAAATAGATTTAGGCTGATGAACTTAACAAGAATTGTGATACCAAAAACTGTCAGCACTGTCAGACTTAAAATTCATATCAGTGGAACTCTATCCTCCTCACAGATACCCACACAAAATACCTTGCTGTTTTAGATCCCAGACAGATCTGGCTAAGTGGAACCTGGTGTAACCATCGGCTACTCAGGTCTTTTCCTCCTCCTCTCTTCTTTTGACTAACAGATCTCCCCAGTGTTCTAAAAATACCTGGTGAACAGGGCCGTAGAGATGGTGATGAAACTGCCTCTCTGACACTGTCCCACTGCAATCCATCTCTCCACCGCCTGCCAGCCAGCATATGTTTGCAATTGGCTCTCCCCAACAACCTCCATTGCCTCTCACCCCCCACCCCCCTAGTCCCCAGTTGCTGGTTCAGATACCCACGCCTACACACACGCACACACACACACACACACACACACACACACACATGCACAAGTCCCTTTCCTTTCCCTCTCCCTGTCTTTCTTTCTCCCTCAGCTACTGTCCTCGTCTCCAGGTCTGGGCTTTCAAAACCAGTGCAGTTATCAATCACTGAGGCAGCACTGTCAGGTCAGCCCAAACCATCTCTCCCTCTCTGCCCATCTCTTTGTCATCCCATCTCTCTCCGTCTCTTTTCTCCTCCTTCTCCCTCTTCCGTCCTCCATCCTCTGCCTCCTCTCTTACACTTGCCCAAATTTGTTCCACTTAATAAGCCCTCCCCAATGACCTTGTGCTAATTAAGCTGCACTGTGTTGGAAATATGATGGTTAATTAATGATGAGATAAATTCTGTCTGCGGGACTGTCAGAAAAATGATGACACCGTGTTTTACAGGTTTAAATAGAACAAACCTTGTGGCCGTCCTCCCTCTAAGTGTGCATGCATCGGTTTGTGTGTGTATGCGAGCGTGTCTGTGTGCATGTCTGTGTCTGCAAATATTTAAAGACAAGTGTGTAAGGAGTGCAATAAACAATGAGAGAAAACAAGCGATAAAAGAATGAGCTTCTGATGGTGGCAGGAAAGAGTTTCTTTGTGCTTGTCCATAAACACAACTACAGTATATGCACACTTACCTGTAGGGAGTTAGCATACATTACTTTGTGTGTGTGTGTTTGTGTAATAATATGATGATGTCTGGCATAACAGTTTAGGGCTTAGCAAAGTGTATGTTATTTTTTCTCTCTCTATTAAACTAAACACACTCCAGCTCCACTGATGCCCAGCCGTGTTGTACACAGACTGTATATAAAAGAAGGACATAGCCACCATTACGTCATTCTGAACTCAGAATTTTAAAGCATCAATATTAGCATTACGGGCACTGCCATGTTGGTTTTTTGGAGCCAGAAGTGGCCATATTTGGATAAGAAGGTGGAGTGTGAAGTCAGCTAACAGCTAATAGCTAACACTAGCTAGCTTGGTAGAGCTGCATACTTAAACTGTACGGGTACAATGCACACAATGTGCATACCTGCTAATTAGTGCTAAGTAACAGATTAATAGAAGAGCAGAATATCAAATGTCAAAACTGAACAACGTCATGGTTGGGCTGTATTGTACAGCATGTCATGGTATTTGTCAGACAGTTCCATTAATAATTCTCCAAAAGGCTCCAGCAAAGTCAGGAGTTTCAGTTTAACAGCTTGAATCAATGGAGGTGAGGCCTAGGAGACCGTTATTAGCTATAGCTGACTGTGTCAGTACACCTGTCAGTTGAAGCAGACATACCCCCTAACTTTCAGCCTGAATAAAATCCATAATTCACCCACCTACACTGAAGTCTATTGGGATTGACATGTGTCTGGAGTCTGCCTCAAGTGGCTACTCCAGGAACTACAGTTGTTGGCACTTCCATATTGGTTTAATTTATCAGCACTGGAGCTTCTTGCTTGAGGGCAAAAGTACGATGCAGATGAAGTATTTTTTATGTTGTTGGTCAACCAAGTGTAAAGTTCATCTTAATAGTCACAAAAATTCAAAATCTGAAATGAAAGTCAGTGCTTTCGTGAGTTTTAGCTGAAACTGTACTTCTCAAATTAGGACTGTTACCAAAATAACAAGAAGTCACAAGTGAGGTGGGCATAAGAGGTGAACTCAAAAAGATACCAGACTTCACCCATATACAGCACAAATTGTACCTGTTTTTAAATTTGGCTGATTTCTACTTCAAGTTTGTGTCACACACACAAGTTCATAAAAATAGCAGCTGTGTGGTCCTCTCCACCTCTGTGCACCTCTGCACAAGGAAATCATCCAAATTTAAATCTTTTTTTTTTTTTTTAAGACCACAAGAAACAATTTGACCCCACCTCATAAGCACTAATTCATGTGCTGGTCCACCATTATTGTGGTAGCAAAGTTGAACTTCAATGCATTCTCACTTATAATGAAATTATAAATGTTTGAGTTGGACACAGTCAGTAATTGCCTCCACCTTCTAGATGTTAAACTATTGTGTTGCTCTTAAAAGCTTTCCCTTTTAACTTACAATAAATTCATAAATTTCTAACCCACAGTCAATTCTAATCAGATAAAAAAAAAAACCCATCATGTTATAAAAAAGCTGAAAGATGTTGAGACATCACGAAAGAAAAGTAAAGATCGGAAAGAATATGCAGAGGATATCCAGTCTGGCCAGCAAGGTATCAGCAGCGTACTGCAGCCTTACATTGCTCTTTTGCTTTCACAGCTGGCCTTGTGGGCAAGACGCAAATAACGAAAACATGATAATTTAATAGAGATCAATAAAAGTTTATATGATTTTAAGAAGCTGTTACAATGCACTGTTACAGTGCATTAAGTGTGGTTTGTGAAAAGAAGTCTAGACGGCGATCACGACTTTATTTTGATGTTATTCGATGACTAGCCCTACAACGTGAAACAAAGTCTGAAGAATCTTCTGTGCAAAGTCTTTTGCAAAGGTAGTTTAAAATGGAAAAGAAAACCTTACATAAATTGCATTTCTGTTTGCAATTACAAGGAAAATGCCACCACAGTATTGAAGCCTTGTCTGCTGCAGTCTTCCACTCAGAATTTTCTATCAAGCCCACCAGTACCTCAGGTTATGGCAGATGGTCTGACATTATTCATGCAAGCCTGTTACCTCTGTCGTTTCTCTTTATGTAGATTGCAAAAATCTCTGATTTAATCTCACTTAATTTTGATCCTTTTTTAATTATTTCTTTAGGTGTTAAATCATATAAGTGCTTTTCGACAATGTAAACAGGAGAGACATCTGCTCTGTCACAAGGGAAAACAATATTTGACCAGTTCAATTTTAGAAAACCAGTGGTTCTGCTGAATCTTCTTTCTGTATTGGTATCCTGTTTTTCTTTAATTTCTGAGTGGACATGTGGCAAGTGTACAAGAATAGGAGAGATACTGGACCTGAAGTTAACTGGTACATGTCCCTGGGAAGGCACACATCAGAATACATGGTTGCAGTGGGCAACAGTCACATATGTGAATGTATGTAACTGAGAGACTGATGTATATTGTTACAAAACAAAGGCATGGAGCTCTGTCAGCAGTCCTTGGATAAATAAAGGTTACAATAACAAAAATGTGGATGAAACAGACTTGAAGCAGTTGAGGATATGAGGATTTGTTTCCATCTAATCCAGATGAACAGCTGACAGTAGGAATTTAGATGATAATGTCTGAGAGATGGAGAGGCATCTGGTCGGGATGCTTACTTCCATATCTGAAGCCACTTGTCATATCTAATACTGCACGTTGTCAAAAGTATCAATTTGGTTGCGGAGTAATGAAAAAGCGGGTCTGTTTCTATTTTAGCGGCTTGCTTGACAGATTGAGAGGTGTTTAACGTCTCATTTTGACTTGTCAGGGTGGAGGGGGTGGGGGCTTCACAACTTCATCTCCTCATCTTTCTTTTTCACATGCATAAACACACACACGCACACACACACACACGCACACTGACAGCAGGGCTCTGTTTCTGATAGACAGGGCCAAGCGAGAGACATTACACATACACAGACACACACTCACATGCACAGACAAAAATGGTAAAAGAAAAATCATTCATCTCTAATTCAAGAGGGAGAGCAGAAAGTAAGATGAGGGAGGGAGCCAGATAAAGTTTGACAGAAGAAAGGGATGTAAGCAAGAGAGTGAGAAAGACAGAATGAGTGAAAGCCATTTAACTCATTAGGGAAAGGGAGGATCTCAAGTTATATTTAACTTGAAATTTAACTTGTGGGAATTTTTTTGCTTAAAAGCTTGTAGACCTCCACTGGGGTTGTAGTAGTCATCCTCCACAATCTAGAATTAATTGCCTTCTGTATACCTTACTGTATTCTCTTGAAAACAGATACTTGACAGTCAGGTTCAAGAAATATTTTAGAAAAGGCTCATTTTATTATTTACTGACAGGTTTTGTTTTTTGTTTTTTTAAATGAAAGAAAGTCAGGAACATGCAGGAACCATTGTGCATGCAGTCCAAATACTTTTTTTTCCCCCCAACCAAACTTTAAACTGAGTATGATGTGTAGAAAATTCTGCTGTATGTGTTTAATTTACCTCTCTTTACGCTGTCCAACTCCATGTTTTCCCAGCAGATGGGTACTGAGGTGTTTCTTCATAACAAAGGCCCACCTGCAACACACAAAAACATAACGCCATACTTTTAACAAAGGAGTTTTAATGAAATCTATACTAGTTTAGAAACAGATTCTAACCAATAAGAACTCATGGAAAACATTTTGTTCTACTGCCATTTATTTAAAAACACACACTCACCGGCCACTTTGTTAGGCACACCTGTTTAACTGCCCATTAACACAAATATCTAACCTGGCTGTTCTCTGGGTGAAAATGCTTTGTTGATGCCAGAGGTCAGAGGAGAATGGCCAGACTGATTTGAACTGATAGGAAGGCAACATTAACTCAAATAACCACTTGTTGCAACCAAGAAGAGCATCTCTGAATGCAGAAGACCACAGCGGGTGCCACTCCTGTCAGCTAAGAACAGGAAACTGAGGGAACAATTCATACAAGCTCACCAAAATTGGACAACAGAAGATTGGAAAAATGTCTGGTCTGACGAGTCTCAATTTCTGCTGCAACATTTGATTGGTAGCATCAGAATTTGGCATAAACAACATAAAAGCATGGATCCATCCTGGCTTGTATCAACAGTTCTGTCTGGTGGTGGTGTAATGGTGTGGTGGATATTTTCTTGGTACATTTTGGGCCCCATAGCACCAACTGAGCATCATTTAAACACCACAGCCTGCCTGTGAGTATTGTTGCTGACCATGTCCATCCCTTTATGACCACAGTGTACCCATCTTCTGATGGCTGCTTCCAGCAGGATAACACACCATGTCATAAAGCTCAAATCATCTCAAACTGGTTTCTT
>VUQI01051317.1:0-21889 GCA_015106735.1 Paratilapia polleni | reverse complement strand
GAGTGTGGCAATAAAAATGAATTTTTTAACTAGGAAGTGATTAATTTGTCAGTGTTTGTCCACTGTCAGTTTAGACAGAAGGTTTTCACCCTGGCAGGAGAAAGAGAAATCTGGCTTTGATGTGAAGTCTTAAATATAAAAGATTATATTTATATATTTTAGTAAACATGTCAGTTTTTTCTTTTCTTTCTTTCAGAAAATTCTTCACAGCCAGAGTTTACGCCAAGCTGCTGCACAATGACCCTTATGGCCGGATCTCCATCATGCAGTTCTTTAACTACGTCATGAGGAAAGGTTTGGACCTTCATTTGGCTTTTTTCTTCTGTCTTGTCTCTACAGATCCCATCAAGAATTTTTTTAAATACTCATTAATCCAGGGTAGCAATGCTTGTTTCTGTCCCTCTATATCATAGACATTAAATTGGTGCAGTTTTGCTACTGAAACTGTGATATATCCCATGATATTGATGCTCAAAGTTGCTGAACAGAAACACGATTTTGGTGTTACATTGTTACTCTCTGAGAGGGTGTAAATTGATTTGGTTGCAGCTTTTAACAAAGCTTCAACATGTTTTTCAGCTCTGAAAAATCCATGTGGCGATTTTCTGTACTTAGAAAGTTATGAGGGCTCAAAAATACAGGAAAAATCTTGCAAATTAGAAAGCACCAAGTTTTGACCTACCCCATGTACCCCTTTTCTCTTCTTTCATCTTTCACATCTACATGAACATCTAGTGTGGCTGCACCAGACCCGGATAGGCCTAAGTCTGTATGATGTGGCAGGACAGGGCTACCTCAGAGAGTCGGTAAGTTCAGATCAAGTGATAGAAAAACCGTTTTATCTCCAGTGAAAATCCAAATGCAGGGAATGATGGGTGATGGGTGATGTTTCTCATTCTGTGTAGGACCTGGAGAACTATATCCTGGAGCTGATCCCCACTCTGCCTCAGCTGGACGGCTTGGAGAAGTCTTTTTACTCTTTCTATGTTTGCACCGCTGTGCGCAAGTTCTTCTTTTTCCTCGACCCCCTCCGAACCGGTGAGACTGAACCTCACTTTGATCCTCCTGATTATTGAACATCATGTATGAACCACGACAACTGTTACGGAACAAAGACAGACTTGTTAAAAACTATGGCCCTTTTCCAGAGTTTGTTAAACTTGAGATGAGGGAAACTCGGGGTTTAACCCTCAGTAATGAGGGTAACGGACTCTGTGAACCTAACCTGCTTGCTTGACCGGTTTTCACTTGGACTCCTCCTGCTGCACCTGAAGCAGCTGTTTGTTTCATTTCCTCAGTTTATGTGTCTGTTCAACATGAGCACTTTTATAATCAGTCTGTCATCAGTGCAAGGACAGAGACTGTGTTTACTGGATATCATTGTTTTGTATGTGTGTTAAAGCTGCACTGGATTAAAGTGGAAGCTCTGATCTTTATTTACTCGTTTCGATGATGGCTTTTTTGATTGCCCATGAATGTGCTTAACTTTAGAGTGAACATACTCAGAGTTCAATGGATTAACTGACCAGCTTTTCTGGAACCAAAGACTCAGGGTTAATCTGCTCAGAGTTTAAAGTTATACTCAGAGTTTGTTGAACCTGATTTCTGGAACAGGACCCTGGTGATCACTGTAAGGACTTTGGCTAACTGCAGCGTTGCATATTAAATAATAAAGTTCATACACAAGATGTAAGGAAAAAAACCACCCATCCATCCATCCATCCATTTTCTTCTGCTTATATTTCCAGTGTGCAGATGATGTTAACAGTGTAGAAAAATTTAGAAAAGGCAAGGCAGATTTTTGTTATTAGATGTCATATTTGTGGCTTTATTGTGCAAACATGGTTAAAATTTCTCTTACTTGTGCAGGTAAGATTAAAATCCAAGACATCTTGGCCTGCAGTTTTCTGGATGACTTGTTGGAGGTAAGTTCTTTTGGTGTTTTGGTTTTAAGGTTGCATTTGTTGTTTTTTCATACCTCTTCATGTGCCAATTCATTACTGGGAGTCAGTTGTGTTGGTGAAAGTTTATTAGGACACTACACCAGGATTGTTTAAAAGGACAAATATATTTTAGTAGTTTTCCAGAAAGATGTCCCTTTTTTTCATTATTGTATGTAAGTCAATGCATTTTTTTTTTATTATTCCTCATTTCTCATCCCATTTTCATGGCGCACTCAGTCCTAAGCAACTTTTCCTCTTGTTGATGTCATCTTGTCATTTCACACATTTTTCCCCTCTCTGTTCCCAGCTGAGAGACGAGGAGTTGTCTAAAGAGAGTCAGGAGTCCAACTGGTTCTCAGCTCCGTCAGCTCTCCGAGTCTACGGTGAGAAAATGGTTAAAAAAATGTATTTAGGAGGTTGAAAAAAATAAACATTTAAATGAGTATTGACATTTAAGTCACTTATATCATTGATATTCTTCTTTCCTGTATATCTAGAGGAATGAAAGGCTTTCATTAGTTTAGCAGTCTTAACACAGCTTGGGTCATTAAAATGGTAATGGTATGTGTGACATGCATCTGTGTAAGCAGTCACCTCCAGTTCTGTGCTTTTACCCTTGCAGGCCAGTACCTCAACCTGGATAAGGACCACAATGGCATGCTGAGCAAAGAGGAGCTTTCACGTTACGGCACAGCCACTCTCACCTCAGTGTTTTTGGATAGAGTGTTTCAGGAGTGCCTCACCTACGAGGGAGAAATGGTACAATCCATAACATTAACTGCTGGAGTACTGACAGCTGTGGTAGAGATACATTATATGGACTTAATCTTTGAATTCAGGTGTTTTCAGTTCTATTGCAACAGGTGTATAAAATCAAGCACCTAGCCATGCATTCTGCCTTTTACAAACATTTGTGAATGAATGGGTCGTTTAAAGTACTCACTGAAATAAGAGTGTGGTTCTGTAATAGGATGCATCTAAGCTGTGTTTACTCACATGTTATCACAGCAGGTGACATGACTGTTAAAACACAAACCTGACGCGTCTACTTGGCTGGAAATCTGTTACCAAGAAAGGTTTCCCTCCCGTGGTCTCACTACAAAGTCGGTTGCTTGGTTGCTTGCACTTTGCACAGAGCAGCAAGAAATTAAAAACATTTGTGCTTCTGGTTTCAGAAGCACAAATGTTGGTAACCAGCATTTCGTGTGGCTCGTTTGCACCCTGTCAAAACAATTCAGCATAGGTGGCTTTTCTAGCACTTGTGTTCCAAATTAAACACATTTGGAGAGCATTTGAATTGCTATTATTATTCTCAGGTGTCGTTATGGTGCTTGTGTTTTTTTTCCTCCAAATCATTAAACTCAACTTCTTGAAAGTGTTTGTGGTGTTGGCTCCTTTTGGAGCATTTTTAATGCTTGCTGTTCAGTTAATTTTACTAACAGACCATCCATTTTGCTTCCGTTTTAGTATTTTATTTGTATGGTACTTATCACCATTTGTAGATATCTGTTTCTGTGCCTCACGGTTTGTGGATGTAACTTCACTCCACCCTCTTGTCTAAATATGGCCACTTCTGGGTCCAAAATTCAACATGTTGGTGGCCAAAACTTCACAAGTCAAGTGGGTGAAGTCATTCTGGCTGCATCCATCTTTTACATGCAGTCTATGGTTGAAATCTATTCTTCAGTTGAACATTTGTGTTTCTCCTTTTCTTTCCCAGGACTATAAGACCTATTTAGACTTCGTTTTGGCCCTGGAGAACAGGAAGGAGCCAGCAGCTTTACAGTACATCTTTAAGCTTTTGGACATGGAGAATCAAGGATATCTCACCGTCTTTTCCCTCAACTACTTCTTCAGGGTATTGGCTGCACACGCTTCACACAAATACAATAACTGGTGCAGAATCATAGTCACTGATTCACCAATGTGTTTTCATTCATCCAGTCATTCTTCTTGATCTTGAGCACATTTTTCTTGTCTTCAGGCCATTCAGGAGCAGATTAAGCTGCATGGGCAGGAGCCGGTCTCCTTCCAGGATGTAAAGGTATATCCTAGAAAAATTTTACCTTATAAGGCAGGAATGGCTGTGGATGCTGTTCCTGAACATTTGAATCTCTCCTCAGGATGAGATCTTTGACATGGTGAAGCCTAAAGATCCCTACAAGATCACACTCCAGGATCTGGTGAACAGCTGTCAGGGCGACACAGTGGTCAGCATCCTGATCGACCTCAACGGCTTCTGGACCTATGAGAACAGAGAAGTGCTGGTGGCCAATGACAATGACGGCAGCAGCGGCGTTGGCAGCAGCAGCAGCATGACTGATTTTGATGACACTTAAAGAGGATTTGGGGTTGAAACATAAAGAGATTGTCTTTATGTCTCACCCCCCAAAACAGTAGCAGGACAGTGACCCTTTTTATTTGCACACCTGTGAAGGCTTCGAGGGGACAGAAGAGCTGGAAGAAGAGAAGTGAGGAATGTGTAAATAGTGATCAGAAACAATACGAATATAAATGTGAGTCAGCTTTTGTGTTGTGGCCCTTATTTAAAAATATAAAATGAAAATACATAAGTTTGGGAAAAATGATAAAGAAATTAACTTCAAATAAAATAAAAATCAAAAGGAAAAGTTATAAAATGGTCAATAAATACAGTTGGGATTTAAGATGATTAATGTGGTGCCTTTTGCCATATTGAGTAGTTTATTTATTTTTAATATTGGCATTTTGTTCTTCCATAAACAGACCTGCTAACCCATTAAACCTGCTTCTTAGTACGCCCCCCACTCTGATTTACATGTTGTTTTTATTGCTGAATTCCCTTTATACCTTTTGTACGAATGCTCCTTCAGCGGACAGCTTATTTTCAATGTTGGTGATAAAGAAAATCATAATTTAATGTAGAAAAAAAATATTATTTGTGTAAATTTTTCTAAAATTAAACATGAGCTGCAGATTTGGAAAACATTTTTAGGTTGTTTTGCTGTGAATGTTCTTCTTCACGTCTCCATCCAACATTTTATCATCTCACACATCCTGTCTCTCATATAAAAGAGAGATTCTGAAAATTTAAATACAATATAAATTGGAATACCAGTACTAATTTCAATGCCACTCTTAGCATAATTCTTAAACACTTATTTATAGCCATACTTTCTCTTTCATCTTTACAAATACATATTTATGTCCCTACCCTTTCCAGCAGTCATTCAGTTAGATAGATACTCGGTTTGAACTTCAGCAGGTCGTCATGACCGTGTCTACATGCCTAAATGCATTGAGTTGCTAGAATGTGATTGGCTGAATAGTTATTTACATTAATGAGCAGTTCAACAGGTGTACCTAACAAAGTGGCCAGTGAGGGTATATCTACGTCTTAAAATAATTTTACTCTCTTTCACAGTTTTATTCTGATTAGTGCAGAGCCCATTCAGAGAGAGTGTGACCCAGTTTATTTTGTTAGAGGTACAATTTACAGATGTCCCCTAAATGTATCACATGAAGTTGCTGTTTTGAAATGATAACAGCTGTAAGGGTACACTTACTGTATGTGTGTGTGTTCAAAACGAACATGGAGATTGTGGGCTGACACTTGAGGTGAGACCTTTTTTGTCCTGATTTACTGTTTTCATACCACCTTTAAAGGTCTGTTTGTGGTTTAAAGATAGAAACAGGATAAGGATTTGACACTTGGTTCTGATGGTTAAACTTGGGAGTATTAATGTTAGCAAATGTCCTCACAAAGCCAAAAAAACATGCCTGTATGTGCATGTGTGCCCATCTCTCTGCACACAGAGTGGAGCAGGCAGCAGTCACTCTAACAGAGAACAGCTTTTAGCCAAAATATGAGAACCCTTCTTCCAAAGGACCTCAAACTCACTTGTTTTCAGTTGAAGAAGAGCTGGACAGACCCATACAGGGATTTTTCCAATTAATAAGATGAAGATGGCAATTAGAGACGAGTTTTGTGGAGATTCAAGTCAGAACTTTTAGCCAAAAAAATTTAACTTGAGATAACAGAAACTGGATTCTGTGCCTAAATGTATATAAAAGCCACCTAAAAGAAATATTCTAGGAAATCACTATACAATAAAAAAAAATAAAAAAAACGCTCTTTTGAATATTTAAAGATTTTATTTACACACAGAAAATATAAATATAAAGATTCATTTAAAGTTTCACTTTAAATTAGCAAATATTTTGCATATGTTAGCCTGTTTTATGAAGAAAAAAAACCATCTATGGGTAGTGAAAGACATTTAATCACAAAGTGTTAACATCTGATGCTGTGACTTGTTGGCATTTCAATTACAATCTAAATCTGGACCAATTCTGAGTATATTCTGCTCTATAAACTGAGATCTGAAGCCTGCCATCACACCACACAGCCAAACAGGATTAAAATAATTAATAAGAAGCTTAGGATGGCTCAAGCATGGACACTCGAGGAATTAGAACTATGTGTGCGCTACTCCTCTTGCCAATGTAGAGTGTCAGCTGGAAATGGATTTAACTGCCAGCTGGTTTTTATATTGTATGTAAAGAGCAGAAGATTACACATCTGAGGTTAGCATCAAAGTCAGTTTTTAAAACACCTTGAACAGACTCACACTGGCTCGAAATCTCAGTTACATCAAACTAAAAAAAGCATCTGATTAGTGTTTCTGTAGGTCTGTCTATACACCAGGCATGTGAAAATGTAGCACTGAAACAGACTGATGAAAAAATTTTGCTTTTCGAGGAGAGTGACTTTTCATAGACCAGAATTACTTTTTTCCACTCATGATGTGGTCTTTCAATAACTTTCTTTTTCTGTTGTCCATGATCTACGAGGCTGTCTGTAAATAAAAAGAAATCACGGATACCTGCTTAAAGGGGCAGTTCACTCCCAAATCATGTGCATTACTCCTCTGGCCTGCTGTGCTTTTTATGCACCAAGACTGTTTTGAATTCCTCATTTTAATAGATATCAGCTGTAGAAATGTTTGCCTTCTGTTGAACATAACAGAACTAAATGGCACTCACCTCATGATGCTCAAAGCACTAAAAAAATACATTAAAAACCTAGCATTCAATTCCAGAAATCATGACCTGGTTACTCAAAAAAAAAAAAATAAAAAAAAATCACAAACCTTGTTGTGAACAGATTGATGTAGGAAATATTTTCTTTGTCCTGTCTATATTCACCACTGAAAATAAGGGTATGGCTAACTAACATTACAGCTCAGCCGAGAGCGACTCCACGTTTACATCCTGTCATGCTATCTTGAGCCTCTGGACACAGGTAGGTGCACACTTTCTTCTGCAGTGTGCTACAGCTGGGGGGTCTGGTTCGGGAGAAAGAAAGTAGTTCCAAGATGAAACTGCTCTCAACAATGTTTGTGAATAACCGGGTCATGATTTCTGAAAGGACACATTACTGCTGAGTTTTTTAAACAGCATTTAGTTCCATTATATTCCAGAGAAAGCAGACATCTTTACAGCTGATAAATCAAAAAATTGGGCACCTCACACCAAATTGATATATGGTGGATAAATACTGCTACATGGCAGAGGAAACGTACAAAAATTAGATTTTGTGGTGAGCAAGCACGTTTTGTTTTACACTGAGCATCTTTTATGAATCAAGGCACCCTGTCTGGAAATATTTAAAGATAAAGTTCAAATATGAATGAACCCCGTGTGTCCAAACCAAACAGCACACAGAGGTGTAGGGGTCGTAAGAATCTGAAGGCCATGTTTAACTTAGAAATGACTAAGAGATTCTTTAATAAACTGTATAACTTCTGCTCAAATATTTTAGTCCTCATTTGTAACTACTTTTATTTTGAAAACCAAAAAAATATATACACTTACTATATACTGTATATTAATACACAGTATATACATCTTATAAGAATATTTGAGTCAATTCAGGTCCATCGGTTTGTTTTTTATAAACTTTAAGGCTTTCTATTTTTTTTGATTCCAGAGATGACAGAACAGCAAAGACAGGCTGAACTGGAGAACAGTACAAACTACTGAGCAAAGATTACTAAATAACTTCATTTGCATATCAGAACGTCATGAAGTATACCAATATGTGTTTGTGCATGTTTCTGTTTAGCAGAGGGGATGGGACCAACTCGCTCTCTGATTTCTCTTCAGTTCAGGGTAGATTTGTTTTTGTAATTGACGATTGGTGATTGGTGTCTCCAGGATTTATTTAACTGTTTTATCTGTTGGCATTTTAAAGTGAGTTGAGCCCAGGCCCTGTTAAATAGCTTAATTACACATATAAGTCCATGCCATACACAGATGTACATTCACAGGTAAGGCTAGTGCAGCCACTTCCACAGCCCTTTGTGTTTCCCTGCACGATATGATCTTCTTTTATAAAATTTAAAAAAAACATAGAAAAATAACAAAACTATTAGTTTGCACAGATGGGTACATTAACGGTTTGTCAGCTGACAGAAATATGTGTGTGTGTGTGTGTTGGAGGTTTTCAGGAAGGGAGAGGAGACGGTACTCTGTTGAAGTCTGGATTTCTGAGAGAAGGCTCAGGCTCGAGCTCAAAGCCGATGTTCACAAAGGAGGCCGCGGACGCCTCCGGCTGCTCCACAGTAGCTGGACGAGGAGCCGCGGGATCATCCCGCTTGCCTCTCTGCTGCTCTGCAAACCGATGCTCCGCCTCCTCTGCCAGACGGTCCTCCTCCTCTTCCTCCTCCTCCTGCAGGAAGACAGCGATGTGTCAGATGGTTAAAGTTTGTGCTCCTCCCTCTGAGTAAATACTTTTTAAGCTGTGACCTTCTTTATATTTACATGGTGTCATACCTCTTTCTTTATGCGGTAGTACTCATCAATAGCATACTGGTACTTAGGAGTAGTGATGCCAAATAGAGAGGCCAGTCTCTCTCCCATGTAGTCACACACTGCAAGCAACAAAGACGCAAACAGATCAGAGGTATCTGCTTAACACTTGAGCCTGTTTGTTTTGTTGTGATAATCATGAAACAAGTTGTGAAATATATATTTGCAAGGTATCTAGTACTGCACTTTGCTGATATTCCAGTCTTTCCAGAGTATTTATAACATTTCCTGACATAGTTCCAAAAGCTCTTTATAAGATTCCCATTTTATGATCTCCATGGTTATAAAGATCTAACTCTGTGGCTACAATAAACATTTAATGCAGGCGGACCATTTGCAGAATGCATGCTGCTATATTACGCTTCCGCTGTAATGAAACTGGTTAGACCAAGTGTGAGAGCGGCCCTCGAGTAGTGGCACATAACAGACCAGCCTTCTATTTTCTGTTTTTTTATTTGTGTCCAGTCATTTTACACAAAATGCTAATACCAATATACAGGAAATTACTCTGGCATTAGAATTTATTTTTAACTTGTGCCAGCTGGCAGCTGCTGAGTAACTTTACACCACAGAGAGTTTATACCTGAGATAGTGGAGGTGGCCATTCTCCACATCTGGAACCAGAAGTAAGGACCCCAGGTCAGTTTGGACTGGAACACACATGAAAAGAGACATGACAAAAAAATATTAAATCTCAAGCAGCATGTTAAAGGACTTTAAACTGGATCTATTATGTGCACTTCCATCCTCATCTTTTTTATTCTTTTAGAGTAGCCATGCATAATTCATAGTTCAAAATAATCCTTAGGTATCTTATACCGGGCCTTGGTGCACCCCCTGAGTTCATTCTCTGGGTGGAACAAGCCATTTTAGCTCCCTTTCCCATCCCTATAGGCTAACTTTCTTCCTCTATTACACGTGCAAACCCAAAACAGAGTATTAACAAGAAACACTGCAGTTCCAACTGACTGCAAACATGTTATAGTTGCCCTTTTAGCTCAGTTTTATTCTTTCTAAACCCCTAGGTAAAATATGTTGCATCTTTAGCTCCTACATACTCCACTATGTTCACCAACTAACAGAACAGTTCAGCTATGGGACTTAAAAACCAAAACCATGAGCTCAAAAATGCTTGAAAGCTCCATGGAGCTGAGACAAAATATTTATCGCCACTTTAAACCTTTTTAGGCTTTTATGGAGTCTTATGATTTGAGACACCTTTCCAAAATAGATTTGCAGGTTGGATGTGTGTATGTAAAATTAAAGAAACAGAAAATCTGCACCCCACACTGTCCTAACAAGAGGTTTGCTGTGTTAGTAGCCTACCGGATCAACAGTAACAACATCTTTCTTTGTAGACTGCTCCTCTTCCTCCTCTTCGTCAGTGCTGTACTCTTCCATGGTCTCTCCGCTGGCAAAGTAGATGGTCTTGCGGGGAACCTTCACCTTTCCCGGCCTCCCTGCAGGTTCCCCAATCTCCACAGTGTCAAAGTCCACCTCTTGTCCTGTACTCTGGTGATAATTCAAAGCAGCATTACTAATAATATTAGCACAATGGCTTATCAACTATATTGATATTGGTTTACTTGTTAATAAAATAAATAAGTAAATAAAATGGTAGAGGAGAAATAAAAACACATTAACTGCTGACTTCAGGTCTGACCTGAGGAACCCATGTAACAGCTCTGTTCATAAGATAGGACCGAGGCCATGTAAGGCTTTAAAAGTTATTAATAAAAGTTTAAAATCAATTCTATATTCAACAGGTAACCATTGTAGGATGCGTGTTGTGGTCTGTGGCAGTTGAGTTATGAACGGGCTGGAGGCAGGAGATGAACTTTTGGCTGAAACCCAAGTAGAAGGAACTACAATAGTCCAAACATGATGAGATGAAAGCATGGAGGATTTTTAACTTCACTTTTTTCATAACACTATACCGACTGTCAAGCATGATGGTGGTAGCATCATGCTCTGAGGCTGTTTTGCTGCCAGTGGTACTCGTAAATTGCACAAAGTGGATGGAATAATGAAGAATGAGGACTACAAATTCTTTAACTTCACCTCAAATCAACAGCTAGATGGTTGAAACTTGAACACAATTGGGTGTTCTAACAGGAAATGATCCTGTTGCCAGAAACACACATCATAACTGGTTTTGGAATGGATAAAGCAGGCTAACATTAAGCTTCTGGAACGGCCCTCCCAAAGCCCCAACCTCAACCCCACTGAAAATCTGTGGACTATGTTTAAAAGTCAGGTCCGTGCCAGGAAACCAACTACTTTAAATTAACTCTACCAATTCTGCCCAAGAAGAGTGGTCAAATATCCAGCCAGAATTATGCCAGAAAGTAGTTGATGGCTACCAAAAGCGTCTGGTCGAGGTGCGATTTGCTAAGGGACATTTAACCAAATATTAGTGGGGATGTATGAATATATCAAATTCAAAATTAAAACACAGAAAACCTTCATTTATTTGACGTTACATACTGCAGCTAAGCAAGTAAAATAAATCATACCAAACATTGGTTACCACAGCAGAGTACTAGTTAGTGAGTTTAAGCTGCTTTGTTTTTGTTGCCCGTTAGCTTCTTTGCTAGGGAAGTAGTTAGCTATTAATGTAACAAATCTTTATTTTACGTTTTACATACGAGAGAATAGCGAAAGTTTTATTAGCATGGACCAACCTTTTCAGTTTCCATAGTTTGTCCCAATGAAACGTTGACATTAGTCAAATACAATGACAAATCTGCCATCTCACTGTTTCTGACAGCAACACTTCCTGTTGTAATTTTAATAAAAGCTACGCTTCCTGTCTAATTGCGTCATAATAAAAGCTTGCATCTTTCCAACTTAAATGGTAAATTTGATCAAATCTTTCATTTTATCATTAATACAATATTTATTTAGAGTACAACAAGTTTTCTTCCACTGTAGGTCACTCAATTTTATTGAATGTCTCTAATCAAAATGTGCTTTGAGTTAATAGTGTTACTTTCTGTGCAGCTGGGCTGGATTATCCAATGGACAATGTGGGTATGGGCTCAGGGCTCCAGCCAGTTGGGAGCCCAAGCGGCACAAAAAAATACTCAAAACAAAACAAAAACCCACCCAAAAGTTAAAATATTTTTTTAATCTTACATTTCATTTTCATGACAGTAACGGCGTTCAAAATAAGTGCTTTATTTTGAAAGTAAAAATCGGAAGCTACATTTCTCCTGCAGCTAGCTTGCTCCTCCGGTGGTGTTTTGGTCCAGTTGGCTCTGCTCGCTCGCCAAAATGACAGCGAGGAAGTCTGGCTCACGACTGGAGACCGAGATAGAGCGATGCCGCTCGGAGGCCCAGTGGGACAAGATACCGGAGTTGGTGCGACAGCTCTCGGCTAAGCTAATATCAAACGGTAGGAAGTACGCGGGGTTCTCCGCTGTTCGTTCATTCAGTGTACGGGGCCTTCTCAACGGCCTCAGTCCTCGGTACTTTCTGGGAGAGGCAGCCGATGCTGGGAGTTTTCACCTCTGGTTAGAGCCAGTTGGCTCGTAAAGGATTAAGAAAGAGATCTGACAAGGGATTGTTAAACTTTGTGGAGGTTTGGGTTTAAAGATATTAACAGTTTGCTCTGTTGTGAGTGAGTTCCTGTGTTCTGACAGTTCTGCCCCGCCGTTTCCCGTCACACGGAACTCCATTCAGAAATCTGCCCATTTAACGTTGTGTGTGTTTTGACTTGTGTGGCAAACCAGTAACGTTTTACTGTTTGTGCTCCAACTAACAAACGTATAGTACAATAACATGTATTTATTTATTTATCTTGACTTTTCTGTTCACTGTCCCGTTGCCACCAGATTAACCGATTTTGGGTGCTATCGGGGTACTTAGTTGAGATTTTACTGGATTAAAACCACCTCAGATGGATTTTTATTGCTACCGAGTTTTCCCGAAGGTTACACTTCTCACTTATACCTCTTAACTTTTACTCCATGAACGCCATACGTTTGCTGAAACCACTAAACGTTTTAAAGTGGTAGTTTTTCAAATTAATTCTGGTTGGCTAAAATAGCTACGTGCTAGCTGTCAAACGCCTTTCTGAGGGCATCACTAAACGGCGGTGTGATATTTTAGTTTAAAAACTAACGAAAAATAAACCCAGGAAAGGAAAGCTCACGTTATATTTATGACTTATAGTTTTTATTACAAAACGTATTTGTTGGATGGAATTTTTCACTTTTCTTCATGACATTTTAAATTAAAATAAGATGAAATATGCAAACTACTTGAATAGAGCTGCATGTAAACTCCTTTATATGCCAACCTTTTACGTGCATTTTAAATCTGCATTACTTTTATGTTTAAATATTATTAATGGTAGACAAGGAATGGGAGGTTTATTTGTATAAACTCTTCAGACAGAGGCATAGAAAAAAGAAATGGCATGAATTTTGGTCATTGCACGTGTCAAAGACATAAAATTGAATTAAAAATGTGGTAATCACGATAGATTTATTGTGAGATTTAAAAAGACAGCATTAGACAGACAATAATACAGAAGTAAAAACAACTAAAACAGAAGAAGCAACTAAGAGGAGGTTGCAGATGTGATTTTATCGGTAAAGTGAAATTTTAAGCACTCTAAACCCTCAGAATAAAACCTGACAAGTTTTTGTGTTTGTGTTACCATACTTATTGCAAATATTGCTATAGTCAGTGCCCTTACAGTAGAGAAGCAAGATCTGTGGCTAAAGTTAATATTTACTGAAACAAAATGTAAAGTCTTCCCTAAATGTCTCATCCTCTTGTTCAAATGCAAATTTAAACTGGCAGATGGCTCATTTATTGCACATAGTTAGAGCCACCCTAGTTTATTCCTTGGATTTGGTCTGTTTTATCTTAAAAGTAGGCTGCTGGGGAGGGTGATAATGCTTGGTCCACATATATTTTTAAGTTTAAGAGTCTGTCTTTCCTCACAAAAAACGGTTTGTGCATTTTCCTGTAATTGTTGGCAATTTGATAAACAAAAAAAAAAATGTTTAAGATTGAGTAAATCCAAACCCATTTAGCAAAAAAGCAGTAATTTGCCTTTGTTGGAAAGCCAAAACTTCTTTGGTGGGCACCAAAATGTTTTTATATACAGGAACACATTTTTGGGAACACATGCTAAGTCTGTCCCTGATGACCTGAGGCTTCTGGATGTTTTGTAAGGCACAACTAAATTCAAGATGTAGCTGGGTCTAAGCTCATTTAGTGCTTTGTAGACTAGGTTTGGATTTAGGGAAGGGCCACTGACTGTTTATAAAAGAAGGACGTAGCCACCATGATGTCACCCTTGGGATTTGGACTCTACATTTTAGTGTTTTTGGCCGCTGCGTTTTTGTGTTTTTTGGAGCCAGTAGTGAACTGTAGTCATTTACACATTCGCCTAACAAGCGAAAGATCCCTGGCTCGATCCCAGGAGGATCCCAGGAGACACCTGCTATGGCGACCCCTTGTGACAAGGGAGCAGCTGAAAGTAGCTTTTAGTGAACATTTTTGGATGAGAGGATGGAGTGCCAAGTAACAGATTAATAAAATACTTGAATTTCACTCACCAAAAACTGAAGTACCACCTGCTGTTCTTCACAGCAGGCTATATTATTTTTCAGATAATCTATTAAAAATGCTCTAAATGACACCAAGAGCACAAATATGGTGAGAGAGTTCAGTGACTCGAAAAAAATGGCAGTTTTTGGCAGTTCCACGCTTCATTTTTCAGCCCCAAGGATGTCGCATGGGATCAGAGTAATATGCTCCACTTTTTTGATATTAGTGAGGACTCTGGATGACCTGCAGTTGTCTGAAGGATGTTGCAAGCCCGTCATGCTGGAGATACGCTGCAATGAAGATACTGGAAATGTGCGTCCTGCTCTGTCCTGGAGCCAGTTAATAATGCATTTAATTACCACTAAAATCATCCTATTCTGTTCCTGGCATCTTCCTATCAAGATGGCTGCATCTGGCAGCATATTGCATTTATTAATAGTCAGCCTAAAGGGACAAACACCAGTTACTGACAGATTATTTTTGCGGGTAAAGGCCAAACATAAGGAGCTCTATCTGAAATATGTAAATGTAAGTGAAAATTTGAAATGCTCTGACCCCAAACTGCAAGCAGAAGCTTTCCAGCTGTTAGCATTTGGACGCATTTTTTGTTCCTCTGGGTTTACTGTCCTTCAGTAAATTTAGTTTGAACTGAAATAATGCAAAAATATTACACCAAGGCACCAAGTCTCAACTTTAATTTGTGTAATAATTCTCCAAAACCAGGGTTTGGTTCATGCCTGATTTTTGGGCCACGTTTTGGTTCATACTTTTGGTTTTTCTTTTGCAGATGGATAAGAAAAAACACAAAAAAGTTCTCTTTACCATAAGACTGATGACTTGATCACAAAAAGAAACTCAAGTATATCGCTTGTTGCTTGAACAATTTTTAACCTTCAAGTATGACCCCAGCTGTTTAATCATAAAAATGTTTCCTACCATGAATTCGTCAGTCTATTCTCCTACAGCTTTTCATAGTTTTGCAAGAGCTTTGACCTCTGGTGACTGACTGGGATCAGTAACAGGATTATTGGTCATTTCAAAGTTTGAATATGTAAACACACACACACGATTTAGAAACTCGTGCATAATTCTGCCTGGTATGTGTGCAAGCAAAGCAGAGTTTCTCTGTACGTCGATTTACTTGCTGAAATCCTCCCAAAACATCCTTGCTATAGCCCCAAATAATTTCTGAATAGCCCCAGATAACACAAAGGGAACATCAGTTTATGAGTCATTCAGATTAACCATTAACCCTCAATTTATACTTCATAATTTATACAGGAATACTCGGGCTGTTTTGAGCATTTGTTGCTTTTGTGCTTCTGTGTCTCTGATACTTATGTGGCATTAAATCAACTTCACGTTACTAGGTACATGTACATATTTTGTGTGAGCATGGCACCAAAGAGAGAAAGGGAGCATGCACAGGTTACAGGGTTTGTCACTGCTGGCATCTGGTGTAGCTACAGTTTGGGTATAGGAATCTTTTATCAAACAAAAAGGTGGATGAAGGCAATGGATACGTGGGAGATGCTGTTGTAGGGTGTCACTGTCTCATCTACGAACTCGGGGTCAAGAGTGATCTTGACAGATACAGAGCACAGCTTTCTATGTGATTATATCAATTTAAGTATGTTTATATGCGGCATTTTTGTAACCTCTTCAGACACACAGCTCTGGCTGTGAACAAAACAGCCCCACCCACCTGCTGTTCAAGCCTTCTGTTTGAGAGCAGCAGCCAGTCAGAAGAAAGTTGGCTAAAAGTGGGTGGAGCTAAAATTGCTTGTTTCAGACAGTGAATGAACTGAGGGGCTGCATCAAGGCCAAGTATAAGACAAAACAAGGATTATCCTTTCTGTGAACCATGCAAAGCTACTCTAGTAGAGTCCAAGAAAAAACAAGGAGTTGGAAATGAGCATAACAGATCTGGGGGCTGACACTGGGGGCTGAGGACCAGAAGATGCGGTTTCATGATTGCTCTAACCTCCTGCATGTTATATGTGTGTGTAGATGACTTGGGTGAGCTGCTGTTGGGCGAATGTAAGCTTCAGACGTACCTGAAGGAGAATCCAATCAAGCAAGGTGCCAGTCCCAGAGGCCCGCGGCCAAAACTGGTGGAGGTCAGGAAGCACCTCACTGCTGCTCTGGACAGAGGAAACCTCAAGGTAACCATGGAACTGAAAATAAAAAAAATCTGAGCACACAAACAACAATTTTTTTTTTTAAGTAATATCATCAACTTGAATATCAATTTTCATTTTTTACTCTCCTCTAGCCTGATTACCTCCAGGAAGCCAGCCTGCTGATGGCCAAACTCTGCTATGTGGAGGGAGAATACAAAGATGCTTTAGGTGACCCACATTTCTCATATTCAGTTTTCATATTCGTTTTTTTTTTCTTTCTCATTTTTAAGTAAAGACGTTGGTTGATTTATTGATACGTAATTCATGATTTGACAGGTCACTACAGCAAGGTGAACCTTGATGACATGCAGCTGGTTGGAGCTCCTGTGTACAGGCTGTCTATGATAGCAGAGGCTTACGCGACTAAAGGTACACACAGGCACACACACACCCAGTCTTTGTTTTGTCCTTCTTAACCTCACCCTAACGGTCTTCAAGCTAATCAGCACTAATCTCTGCTGTACCTCTTCTTTCCACACGGTGGCAGTGCAGTGCCACTGATGGGCAAAAGCAGGCAACATACCTCCCTATTTGTCTTTGAATAAATTTAGCTGACTTTATTTGAAAAACATTCATCAGTGAGAGTAAATGATAGTGTTAAATAGAGTAAAATATCTACACTTATAACTGACTTGTCAACTTTCAGTCACACCCTGATTCTTCTCCTTCTTTCTCTTTCCTCCTCAGGTTTGTGTCTAGAGAAGGTCCCAGCTGTTTCGCCATCTCTATCCAATAAGAACGCTGGGTCTCCAGCATCTAACAAGAGCACGACAGAGAGGGAGCAGGAGATCATCACCTGCTACGAAAAATCTGGAGACATTGCTTTGCTCTACCTGCAGGAGGCTGAGAAGGTGTGTTTCAAGGGTGTGAAATCACTTGCTGATAACTACCTAGAGTGCAGCGTTTTCTCTGGGTGTTTTTGCCATCCCTTGTGGGTGTGTGAAGAATATTCTGCTGACAGTGTTCGAGTTTGACTAATGCGCCACCGCCCATGATGGCCAACTGGCAAACAAATCTCTTCCTCTTTATTTGCCGAGAGCACAGACTGAGTAAACTGCAATAAAACTGAGGAGGAGGCAGCTCAAATACTCCAGCATGGATGTAGTTGTACTTGTGAGAAATTCAGCAAAACATGTGCAATATTACAGGTACTACTTACGGAATATTTTAGAAATGTCTTGGCAATTATATATTAGATAAAGATGTCGTTTAAACCTTATGTTTCTTTTAAAATAGTTAAAAGCTACATATCAAATGCTGAAACTGTGGTATTTTATTGTTTTTTGAGAATTTGATACCAGAAACCGGTATCTTGCATAACCTCTTCTTTTAACAACTCTCTTATTAGTGTTTAAGAACTGAGGAAATGTACACCATGGAAAGATTACTTTTTCTTTAAACTTGAAGGTGAACGTTTTCAGACAGCATGGGGTAAAATGGGTAAAATGGGCAAATCACTGAGACCAGACTTTAAGATAATGAATTAAAGGAGCCTTTTTTTCCTGTCCAAATTAATCTATTTCTCATCTATTTCACTATATTCTGTTTCATTTGCACAAGTATGCAAAACTGCTAAAGGCTCACTTTCCCCCTCTCTGGATGTATATAGTTGCAAGAGACTTTTTATTATTGTTCCAAAGCTACTTCTTCAAACTGTGAGTTGATATTTTAGATACAATGCCTTATCTCTTTCTTTTGTTCTCTTGCAGTTTGTACATCTTTAAACATTTGAAATAAAAAGAGTTTAAAAAAAGGACAGAGCAGAGCACATGCTGCAGTCTCAGGTTTGACTGTTTGTTTAGTCAATGCGCTCTCATCTGACCAAATTATAATCAGCAGGACACTCACAGGTGTTACTTCCATAAGGAGAAAAGCACTGTGTCAGTAGCCTTTCAGGCTCGGTCCAGTATTTCTGGCAGACTACTTGTGAAAAACACTCCTCTTTCCTTAAATGTGGACTTCTCCAAACTTCTCCTCAGATGGCTCCAAATCAAGGATGTTGCTGGTGTGGCAAAGTTTTGTTCAATTAAATCCAAAAAGACCTTTTTTAAATTGACAGCCCTGTTTTAAAGCCAGATTTAGTTTTTCCATTTTTAGCTTGGTATAAGATTCTTTGTAATATTTTGTCTTTTCATAATGCACCAAATGTTTTCTGTGGGTGTCAGATTTGGACTGCAAACGGACCAGTTTAGCACCTGGACCTTTTTACTAAAGACAGACATAATAAGAGAGAGACAATCCTGAATTTAAATCTATGGAAGAAGTCTGCAGAAGGAAAGATGGTGGTAGAAGCATAACTTCCCCTGGGGGACAAAGTTTTATAAAACCTTAATTTGGGGCAAAGTCAGCAAATTTTTTAAGTGTTTTAATAAGCTTTGACTGGAGATTCTATACATGCGAAGTTAATTTAGATAATGCTTCAAAGTAACTGCCCAAATTAGTTTCAAGATAGCTCCTGAGCGTCAAGATTTGCTGCTAGAGGAACTTTGCCACAGTGTTGTAATACACACAGGATGAGGTTTGGCATGATCTTGCTGAGATAAGCAAGACATTGTCTGGATGGCAGCATATATTGATCCAAAACCTTCACATATTGTTCAGCATTAATGGGGCCTTCATGGTTTATTTATATATGTTGTCTTTGTATCCTAGAGTTTTAAGATAAGATATACCTAATTTATCCCAAAAGTTGGGAAATTCCTATGATACAGCAGCCAAAAGATTAATCACAGTCTATAACAAAGTGGAGTGAATTAGAAAAGTAGCTTGATTAAAATATGAAAAAAAATAGCCCAATAAGGGAAAAAAAAATACACCAAAGAATTGAGCTGAAGAGAAAAAAAAATCTAATAAAATGGAGCTCAGTAGGTGAAAAAATCAAAGCAAAAGTTAACAGTTGAATGAAATGTAATAAAATGCTATATGAAAAGTTGAAGATTATACAATAAAGTGGCTCTATAAAGTAAAATAGCTTAAAAATTTCAATAAAGGGGGGAAAATGGCTTAAAAATGTAGTAAAAACAAGCATAGCTAATGTCAGATGACATTAAAATGGTTCGGTATGACAGTGCAGGGGTGAAACTGTGTTCACTGACATTGGTTCTCAGAAGTGTTCTTCAGCCCATGCAGTGATTTCCTCTGCAGAACCATGTCTGTTTTTAATGCAGTGCTGCCTGAGATTAAAATAAATCTTCTTATTGATTTAGGTCAGGGGGAGTTCAGTGAAAACTTCTTGTTCTTCTTGTTTGTTATTGTATAGGCGTTGTCAGCAGGGATTCAGAACCGCAGTCCTAAGCCTGGCCCGACAGCTCAGGACCAGGAACTGGGCTACTTCCTGGAGACAGGCCTGCAGAGAGCCCATGTCATCCACTTCAAGAATGGGTAAGAGGGGTAACCATGTTGGTGGGGAACCTGAGAGATTAGAAAGGAAAGTTTTTACCTCTCTTGCTGTTGCTGAACTTTTTTCTTTAATGTTTAGCAACCCTTTGTGGGCACTCACCACCTACTCTGCAGTTGTGGTGTTACAGAGCTGCTGACAGGTGGAACAAAAGCACAAGAAAGTGTGAACACAGTTGAGTAACGTTCACGGTTCAGCTCAGAGCAGTTCACACACTGTTGTTGTGTTAAATACTGGTGGTGGTTTCAGTGTTGCAGCAGCTGCTAAAGGCCTTGTGATAGCTTTATAGTAGCCTGCATGAAGTCAGTCTGTCTGTCTGTCTTATAGCTTTTTTTTTACTCATTGTAGTCTTTATAGATGTGCCTTTTTTAATGAATATTAAATTGTGATGCTAATAAGAGGAAAACTGGCTTAACGTGGGATGAGCTAAAAGCTTGTTTCAGACAGGATGAACTGAAGGCTGCACCAGGGCCCATAAATAAGGTCTCTCTTGAACAGTGAATCATGCAAAGCTATTCTAGTAGAGTCCAAGAATAAAAGCATGGAGCTGGAAATGAGTATAATGACAATGTGTCCACTTTAAAGGTTGCCTTTGGGGGGGTAAGGTATTGCTAGAATCTTGAAACATTGGGAGCTGAGCCCAGAAATCTTTACACAATTTTATATTTGCACCATTTTCAAGTTGTTTCAAAGCAGAAATTAATAAATGATGTGAGACACTGTGCTCTCCTGTGCTCATGGTCAGGTGCATAGGCTGGCTTTCACAACATGAAATCAAAATAAACTAAATAAGTGGAAAGTGAGTTCTAATTAAACTTGTTCTTTATCTAATGGTATGCATTTGTTTACAAGAGGAAGCCAATGAAAAGACAATTGTCTTAAAGTAAAGAGAAGGGAGCTAAAATGGCTTCTTAGAAGATATCTAAGAAGATGAGAAAAATGAGGATCATTTTGAACTGTGAATCATGCAAAGCTACTCAAGTATTTAAAGAATAACATTACTTGTGGAAATGAGCATGTTAGGTCCCCTTTAAAGCTTTTGCATAACCATTTGCACTGATTTACACATCGATGGAAGCGGGACATGTCATGGAGTATGTAGACTGTATTCAGTGTGTCTCTATTCAATCATGAGACATCTGACAAAAGCCCCCCGCCCGTTTCTTGTCTTCATCATCGTAGCAACCTAACACAAGGTGTGGGCAGGTTTCGGGAGATTCTTCGGGCTGTTGAGACCAGAACCACCCAGAACCTACGAATGGTAAGAAATGAGTTGTTTTGATAATATTCACATCCCTCTACTTAAAGGAACAGTTTGATATTTTGGGAACATGCTTATTTGCATAATAGGTGTTGTTTTAGGTGCTAGAACGCAGATTTTGTTCAATTCAATGTTATTTATATAGCGCCAAATCACAACAACAGTCGCCTCAAGGCGCTTTATATTAAAGACCCTACGATATTAGATAGAAAACCCCAACAATCAGACGACCCCCTATGAGCAAGCACTTGGCAACAGTGGGAAGGAAAAACTCCCTTTTAACAGGAAGAGACCTCGAGCAGAACCAGACTCAGGGAGGGGCAGCCGTCTGCCGCGACCGGTTGGTGATGAGGGGAAACAGAAGAGAGCAGAGGGAGACAGGACAAAAGACACACTATGGGAGAGAGACAGAGTTAATAATAGCTAATGATTAAATGCAAGTCGTGTATAAACACATGGAGAGTGAAAGGAAGTGAGGAAGAGGAAGTGCTCAGTGCATCATGGGAAGCCCCCAGCAGCCTAAGCCTATTGCAGCTTAACTAAGGGATAGTTCAGGGTCACCTGATCCAGCCCTAACTATAAGCTCTATCAAAAAGGAAAGTTTTAAGCCTAATCTTAAAAGTAGAGAGGGTGTCTGTCTCCTAAATCCAAACTGGGAGCTGGTTCCACAGGAGAGGGGCCTGAA
>VUQI01051316.1:0-10181 GCA_015106735.1 Paratilapia polleni | reverse complement strand
TGCTCTTTTTATGAAATGCTGTGTTAGTTTTATGGCAGATGTAACAGGATGCAAACCTTCCAAAAAGTTCAACTTTTGTCTCATCAGTCCACAGAATATTTTCACAAAAGTCTTGGGGATCATCAAGATGTTTTTTGGCAAACGTGAGATGAGCCTTTGTGTTCTTTTTGGTCAGCAGTGGTTTTCTCCTTGGAATTCTCCCATGGATGCCATTGTTGCCCAGTCTCTTTCTTATTGTTGAATCATGAACACTGACCTTAACTGAAGCAAGTGAGGCCTGCAGTTCTTTAGATGTTGATCTGGGTTCTTTTGTGACCTCCTGGATGAGTTGTCGACGCGCTCTTGGAGTAATTTTGGTAGGCCGGCCACTCCTGGGAAGGTTCACCACTGTTCCAAGTTTTCTCCATTTGTGGATAATGGCTCTCACTGTGGTTCACATGCAAAAAACTAAGAACTCGGGATCACAGCACTGTATATAATGCAAGGTATTCACATTTAAATAGCACTTTTCTAGTCTTACTGACCATTCAAAGGGCTTTGAACTACAAGTGACTATTAACAATACATTCATACAGCGCTTTGTTCTATACACATTATCTAGCCCACATCCATGGCCAATTTAGAATCACCAGTTAACCTAACATGCATGTCTTTGGACTGTGGGAGGAAGCCAGAGTACCTGAAGGAAACCCACACATACACAGGGAGAAAATGCAAACTCCACACAGAAAGGCCCCAGCCGGGACTTAAACCAGAAATACAAGAAGATTCCTGGTTCCACTCCACTCTAGCATCTATGAGATGCACACAGTCTGTCGGATTCCAAAAATTCACCTTAACTAAAACCTAAATTAGAAGCTAATAAGCACTGTTTAGTGAGAAAACCAATCTGCACACCCAACAAACAAGCACTGCATTGGATGATATAACAGACAAGCATTGTGGAGCAGAAAAAGGAGACTCTGAGGTCACCAAGGACCAACAAGACACAGTAACTATATCTGAAGATATAGCTGGACAAGTATCCCAGGGCAGGAAAAACACTCTGAGGTCATGAACCATGAAACAAGCACTGCTGATCCATCCACCTCTTCAGGTTGTAAGGCTGCAGCTGAGGCAGAAAGCAAAAGATAGCTCAGATTGTTTGTCACCCTACTCACAGGGAGAGTAATGACTAAATGTCATGTTGTCACAAATCACAGCCAGGATTTGAGGCGTGAGCAACCCACTCAAAGCCGTTTGGCAGGAGTGGGTTGCTCATGCCAAACAGCTGTTCAACCAGCCGTGGAAGGACTACCTGCCCTGACACGATGATCATCAAAACAGTCAGCAATGCTATACTGAAAGACTTGTAGGAGAAGTTGTGGTCAAAGTCATCTTCTAGTCTTTGCAAGCTGACATCCTACAACTCTCTGCTAAGCTGGCAAAGAATCGTGCTTGTTGCAGGTTTGGAAAGGTGTGCTGCAGTTGTTGGCGTTTGCTACAGGTATACAGGCAGCCACCATTTGAATGATTCTGACCTCGTAAAGCAACACATCAGCAGCTGCAAGTGAAGGAAACATTTGAGTATGCAGGAATGTCCTCAGTGTTCCTCAAGAAATACAGAAATCTCCTGAACAATCACAGTTTCTGCAGCTTTATGTTATTTTCATCCATTAGAACCTATTTCAAATGAGTCTGAAGATGAAAATGTCCCTCCTTATGCTACATGGAGGAGCGACTTTCACACTTCAGCATAACTTAGAAAAATATATAAACAGAATAAGTAGTACGTCTATTGTGACTGAACTCAAATCTGGAGATATTTGTAGTTATATTATAAAAAAAACCCTAAAGGGAAATGTTCTATTTCATTTTGGTTTCTTGAAAATCACAGAAAACATTCGCCCACTCTTGGTCACTGTGCCATAACTGTCCACTGCACTTCCTTGTTCTTCTATTCATGAGGCAACAGACTACTTCTGAGTTCTTCATAGCCTTCTGTAGTGTCCTGTTTTCACTTGCACATCTACTGTCCAAACAGCATACACACACACACACACACACACAGTCTTGCATGCACCAAAAGAGGGTGTGAGGTAAGTAGTAGGAGAGTGAAGAAGAAGACTGAGGGAAAGGTAGAGAAGCAGAAAGTGGGTAATGAGACAGAGGCTGACTGTACAGCTTCACCTCACTGTATTAGCAACATGTTTCTTGGCTGTGCCATTTAATCTGGCTAATTGAATGCTCCAATAATTCTAAAGAGATTATAGTCCGACAAAGCGTCACACACGGGTCAGAGGTAAAGCGGGCCAATGATCTGTTTGTCAAATACATCAGGCTTTCCTCTAATTTGCTTTGATTGAAATTGATCATTTTGTAAATGCACTGTCCAGATGGCTGATGAGATTTATTCCCTTTGTGTTGGAGGAGGCTGAGCTAATATTATGTAAAGGAAGTGCGGATAACTCTGGATTAACTGGAGATCCATGTTGAGAAAGCTGGTTTAAAGGCTCTATCTGCCACAAGCTGGTGATATCATGTAAAGCTATCATGGTTTTATTTAACCATCCTGTTGTCTATGAGTCAATTTGGCCCTTTTTAAAAAAATATTTTATATTAAAATGATGGGTTTCTTTCATGTAACTGTCATAAAAACACATTAACAGTTCCACACCAAGTACTTTGCAAATAAAATTAATAATTGCTGCTATCACTGAATTGTTTAATAAAATTAGCCAGTGGTACAGCAGGAAATACTATTGTGCATTCCATCACTTACTCAACTTACTCACATTGTTTACACCAGCATTTAAATCAGCATGATTTCAGTCAGTTCATTAAAAAATAATCCTAGTAATCAATGAATTTACTTTTGACGTAAAATAAATCAGCATCAATGTTTTTTGCAGAATTCAGTTTTGGCATAATTTTGACACTAAGTTTGGAGCTTTGGGGGAACAGAGATCAGATTTTGAAACAGAGAAAACTATTTTATACATCTTCTTTGACTTTAATCTCCTCATCTTTATTAACTGAGCTAGTGTCTGCTCCATAAAAACCAAAATTTGGAAACTGTTAAGAGACAATAGTTGATGCTATATGTATGTGAATGTTAAAAACTCCTTCCTTCCTTCTTCAGTAACAGTTTTCAGTGACACAATTTTTTTTAAATTTTGAGCAGAAATTTCTAGAGGGAGTAAACAATACAGCACAAAGAAAACAGAAAGATTATAGTGCATTTTTCCAGCATGCTAGCTTGTTTGCACTTTACTTACCAAAAACAGGAATTTAGCAGCTAGTGGGGAAGGGAAACTTCCCTTCCTGAGGTGACCAGTGATTTAGAAAGAAGACCTTTTATTCAATTGAACATATTCATAGTAAACTATTAATAATGAACTGCGGGCCTTTTTTTTTTTACACTGAATAAGGTGGAGTCTGGCAGTTTGTCCAGGGTGTATCCTGGGATAGGATGGATGGTGCACAAAGGTAAATGGTCTGCATTTATATAGCACCTTTTAACCTTAGGATCAACCTTAGGAACATATTGCTTCACGATATGTTTCTCGTTCACCAACTCATACACACAGGCCATTAGTGGCAGAGCTGTCATGCCATCGGGAACAGCTTGGCGTTCAGTTTTGCCCAACGATACTTCAACATGTGAAGGGGCTGGGGATCATATCACAAACCCTGTAATTAGTGGACAGCCCAACCTA
Organism: Paratilapia polleni; assembly: GCA_015106735.1. Classification (NCBI taxonomy): domain Eukaryota; kingdom Metazoa; phylum Chordata; class Actinopteri; order Cichliformes; family Cichlidae; genus Paratilapia; species Paratilapia polleni. The sequence goes on along the minus strand of VUQI01051316.1, from coordinate 6,483 downwards.
CCACCTGAGCCACTGTCAGGCCGATACTAGGTTTAAAGTAAACACAGATACAAAGAAACATATTTCTTGTCTGTTTTCATGATCTCCATCCTGATTTTATGAGGCATTCTAAACTATTCATCTAACCAGCTACACAAAAACGTTTTATACACTGTTCCCCCATCTGAATTCCTTCAACCGCCTAATGATTAGTCTTTGACAAACCGTTTGATAACACAAAACTGATTCTGGTTGATGTTGCATAAGCCTGAACACACAGAGGAAACACAATGTTGTAGAAAACTGATCCAGGGAGACAGAGATGGAGAGAACGGGTAAGAGAGATGACATTTTGAACTGCAGACAATTTGATATTGACCTGTCATTTCAGATGGTTTGCGTTTGACTCTTTAGTGCAGCTACGAACTGCTGAAGTGCATTTCTCTCCTGACATTCCACAATATGAGAAGAGGCCAGATTATTCCAAAGTCATTCCAAGTTTACCAAAGCAGGTTGTTTCTCCCCTAAAAAGTCACAGTCTATGTTACTCAACGTGATCCCAACTCAGCATTTTGGAGAGTTTTCTGTCAGCCTTGCAAAATAAACAGGTCTCTCTAATGCCCCCTTTCGCCCCCTCCCCTCTTCCGATTCTGTCTCCCTCTGTCTTTCTCTCTCTCCCTGTCAGAGTTGCTCATTCGCAGGTTGATGGGAGGCATCAGAAGGGATGAGTAAGAGGCATTTGAGACAAGTGTGTGAGAGGCACAGCGTGATATCGGTGGAGAGCGACGTCTCTCTGAGAGCTTGTCTCTGGTCATATCAACAACTAGGAGACAACGGATGATGCAGAAGAAAGGATAACCGGGGCAAACACCCAGGGGCAGGATGGCAACGTGGAAAGGTTACCGTAGAGCAAGAGTACACAGAGGCGGAGGGGTCATCAGGCTGAGTGTGAGCTGGTTCTCCAGCTCATGTCCCATCATTTAAACTGTGTTTTTGTCTGCCTGATGCCCCCTCCCTCCACTCGCCATTCTCTTTCTGCCCAATCATTCCCTACATGTAGAGCCTCGTCAACTAGATCTGCACTGACAGGCCCGAGCTGCATGCGTACACTCTGACCGACTGCTCTTTTTGACTTTGTGTATGTGTTTGTGTGTGCGTGTTTGTGCGTATATTTATGCGCAAAGAGAGGTGGGGGAGTAAGTCTCGTTTCCTGGCCTCTGAAGGATCTTATTTTTGTGGCAGGGCTGTCAGATCTCTGTTCCCTCTACGCCAGACCAGTGCCAGCACCAAGTAAGTGGCAGCGCCGGATGAGAGCCACCAGCCTCTCTGACGGGTGCCCGCCATGACAGGGAATATGTTCTTCCAAATAGCAAGCTGGTAGCAATGGAATGATGCACACACAGAGTGGCACTACTGAGGGAAATCGGTTCCTTCACTGCAAAGATTTGTTGTTGTTGTTGCTGTTGTTTGAAAAAATGGCAGACTACAGACTGCAGGTACTGAGGCCTTGAGTATGTTGCCATGTCTGTTGATGACCTATCTCATATGTGAACCATGTGGTTTTGGGATGTTAATTAAATTTTAAAAAATGTAAATCTATTTTTATCCTACAATAGAATATAAATAGACAAAACTTTAAAAAAAAATCACTCAAATTAAATAAAGAAGAGTATATCATCAACCTTTTGGGATGTTTTCCACATGAATAATCTTATTAGAACTAAAAAATATTTAATAGGTAATTAGTATTTTTAACAAATTGCAGCCATTGGTTGAATTTATAGCTGTATATCAATAATAGTGAATATGCTGCTTCCCAAAATGCCAGTGGTGATTAAAATATAAAGTGTGATATTTATTATGTGATATACTATAAGAGAAGCAGGTCTGTTGAAAGTCTTTTGGATGATGTATTTGACTAATATATAGCATGCTGCTTTTGCAAGAGGTGACCAGTTACTAAAGACTCATAAAGAGGATTAAAAATCCTTATCGAACAAGCACACAGGATAGCACATTAACAAATATTTCTCTTCATTTTTATTTGTATTTTTTTATTGTGTTTAGCATGAGAATATGAGTGGATGCTGAATATAGTTCAGTCTGATGGAAAGATCACAGTGTAATAAATTTTACTGAACACATTCTTTACCAAAAAGCCAGATGCAGAAGACAAGATAAAGGGACAGCAACAGAGTGAGGCATTTAATGCACGGTACCAAAGCCATAACGCTAAGTAGATGCTGTCCACTTAAATCTTTACATTCTTCATTCACTTTAGTTCACCAAACACGACAGTCCCCATAGGCGAGTAATGAATAATCATTAGCAAAAGGTCCACAAATTATTGATGTAAAATAAGCAATGATTCTTTTTTTTGTTTCGCAATTTATTGCCATTAACAAGTAACTTGCAATCCAATAAATGTCAGCATGGCTTTCAGTTAATTAAAGGGAAAGATATCATACAGTAATGCAGGGTGGCGTTTATATCTCGATTTCCACAGACTGCAATTTACTGCTGAGCCTTTATTTGAAGGGACCCACAAATAATGGCTATTAAGCCGTCAGAGGATGGACAGGGGATCACATTAATGAAATTAGATAAGGTGGAATGGTGATCTACACAGCCTGGACTCTGGAGGCGCACAAACCCACACAGACAAGCTGCACACAAGCATGACACATTAGGATTGGAGGCTGTTTAGGTCCCCTTCTCCACTTCTTCTTATTCCCCTGACCTGCTTGGCTCGTGTTTTCATTTTCTTCTTCACCTTTTCTATACTTTGTCCAAGCACCAGCCAGAGCCCAGAAAGGTGTTCAACATGAGGGCCTGTCAGCTCATCAGGGAAAGTTTCCCTGTTTGTCCTGAGCTCTGTAGGCAGCCAGTCAGTCCATCAACCCCACCATGAACACTACCAACACACACACACACACACACACGCAAACCCAGAACAACTAGGAGCTGAACGAAGAGGAGATGGAAGAGGTGGCTGTGTTCTATCTGGAAAGCTGAAACTTACTGCATTAGGCGAGCAGGGTGATCGAGAAGAAGAATAAGAGAGGGAGAAAGGGAAGAGGTAAGGATTAAGGTAGGGGTGAAGGATTTGTGTTTTAGAGAGAACAGTGGCAATGATTTCCTTCCTGACAGAGAGGCCCAATTATTAGCTGTGACAGTTTAGGGAAATTGGCCGTGAGTGAGATGGGACAGATAGGAGCCGAACAGACAGAGGACCTGAAATTCTTCAACAGATACTTAAGTCAGGTAGAAATCCAGCTGCATAACTCAACTTGCTGTTTATACAATTGCAAGATAAAACACTTGTGATTCAACAATAAGAGGGCACTTTTAACATGTAACAAAACACTCTTCAACATTTCCATTTTTGCCTTTGTTCCGATGTCCTCACTCTTTTTTTATGTCTTTGTGTGTGTGTGTGTGTGTGTGTGTATGTATGAATGACTTGGCCTGTATTTGTGCTGGCAGCAAACATAAGAGGCCCTCTGTGCAATCGGACAAGGTGCCGATATCTCAGTCATGTGACAGTGACTTCCTGTCTGTATGTCAGACAGCAACTGAAGGCTTGTCAATACACGCTCGTGCTCACATCCTTTCCCATCTCCTCAAATACAAACGCACACAACCAGTGTAGAAGTTAAAAACTGCTTTTTTCTTTTGTCTCTCCCTACACTAATTGAAAAGTTTAGACTATGACTGATTTTTCCAACAAAAAACATAACTGTTCAGCTGAGATTAATACATTAATATAACTCAGGTCAGAGGGCAAATTTGTTTCTGCATCTAACTACCAGCATTATGTGTAACAGATTGTTCACCCAGAAAACTGCAGTATTACCTATTTGCTTTTATTAAAAAAATAATAATAATAAATAAATAAAATATTTTTATAAAAATTAAAAAATGTAAAAATAAATTAAAAAGATTTTTAAAAAATTAAACTAAACTAAATTAAACTAAACTAAACTGCTTTAAAATGTGTGTTTAGCTTCGTCCAGTTTTACCTTTTGGTCTGAGGTCTATGTGCTAGACTCATAGTGAAACTGGAACCTATTTCAAAGGGCAACACTGCCCTCCTATGCCTGTATGATGCTATTAAAATAAGGCATCCATGACGGCTTTACTGTCTAGTACATGTGTTACAGTTGAGGTTTTTAGTCTTTCAAAAATGTGCAAAATGAACTTCATAATCAGTGATATATATGTACATAGTCTGTGTCCTACATACCTTTTAATTAATGCAAAATGAAAAAAAAAATCATGCCAAATGCACACAAAGAAAAATCCCAGTGTATGCCACCAGCATAAAATATTTTTATTTGGACTGATAGGTGCTTCTTGCTGTTACTACATCCCATCTAGTCTATTCTTAACATTTGTCACTGATTGCAGCCAAGCTCCCATTGGCAGATCTAATTAATTTACGAACTTGTCATTCTATATCATTGATTAGGTTGTCCTTCATCCCATCTTTAATTATATGCAAAGATAAAAGATTTTCTCATTATTGTGTTTAATCTAATGAAAGGCCTTGTGCTACAGCAGGGGCCAGTTCAGAGGTCCAGACTATTGACCTTGGAGGGCATAGCTAGCGGATGAATGTTTTTAATTAGATAGAGCAAACAGCTTTGGGAAAGAGAGTCTTGAATTGTCTGTAATGCTGGTGGGTGGGACAGGTTGGCACAGGGCAGTTTAATAGATCTCAACAGGTCACTGTTTCTCACCTCTATTGACTACAACTCAGATCTTATCAATGTTTAGCATCCTGCAAAAATATTGGTCTTAAAATGAATTTAATTTAGTATTACGTTTTTTTACATTTTGAAACTCATCTAGTAGTCTGTTTATCCATATCTGATTCATGATTCTTAGAGTATACAATATTTTTTCTAGAGGAAATGCTTCACCCCATTAGATTAAAAAAAAAAAAACACACTTGCAGAAATGTAAATGTAAACATTTTGTCAAGATGGGCTTTGAATTCAGAAATAATCTGTCTGTGTTAGTTACAGACATTGTAAGTATATGCTGGTTTAGTCACTAGAATGATGAGACATCTTGTTAATGAACTCTTTAGGAAAACAAATTACATATGTATGTTGTATTTTGTACAGTAATAGAAAGAATACAGTAAAGAAAGCAGACACACAATTCACTGTATGCCTTTGTAAACCTGATTTTCTTTTAATACTCAGAAGATAATTAATATTAGATGCTTTCATCCAACTCCCTTCATTGTTTCAATTACAGGTAATTACTTCTATGGGTGGAAAACCACTGAGATGGAGACAGTTTATGAGATAGTTATTTCCACCATATAACCACCATACCTGCTTATTTCTTTTTAATAACCATCAAATCTGCCTGTTTGAATTTATCTGTTGGGAAAAAACAGGATGTTGTTTGTCAGGTGTGCGAATGTCAGACAGATGTGTTTATTTGTTACATAAATATTGAGTAAATATTTAATAAATACGTTTCAAATTATGAAGATTTAAAGAGATGCAACAGTCTTCTGCCATGCAAATGTGTGCTAATTTGAAGCTCTGTTATAGTATAATTCTTAGAAAAGTTATCCATGAAAAAGTTCCTAAAAATTCAAATTTCATGGAAACATACAGAGGACATTTTATTAGTTACACCTTGCAGGTACCGGGTTGGACCCCCTTTTGCCTTCAGAACTGCCTTAATTCTTCGTGCCACAGATTCAACAAGGTGCTGGAAACATTGCTCAGAGATTCTGGTCCATATTGACATGAAAGCATCAGACAGTTGCTGCAGATTTGTCAGCTACACATCCATGATGTGAATCTCCTGTTCCACCACATCCCAAAGCTGCTCTATTGGAGCTCTATTAGACTGTGGAGGCCATTTGAATACAGTGAACTCATTGTCATGTTCAAGAAACCAGTTTGATGTGATTTGAGCTTTGTGATATGGTGCATTATCCTGTTGGAAACAGCCATCAGAAGATGGGTACACTGTGGTCATAAAGGGATGAAAATGGTCAACAAAAATACTCAGGCAGGCTGTGGCATTTAAACGATGCTCATTTGGTACTAAGAGGTCCAAAGTGGGCCAATTGTAGCCTCAGTTTCCTGTTCTTAGCTGAGAGGAGTGGCACCTGGTGTGGTCTTCTGCTGCTGTAGCCCATCTGCTTCATGGTTTGACATATTGTGCATTCAGAGATGCTTCTCTTTATACCTTGGTTTTAACAAGTGATTATTTGAGTTACTGTTGCCTTCCTATCAGCTCGAAGCAGTCTGAACGTTCTCCGCTGACCTCTGAGATCAACAAGGCATTTTTCACCCAGAGAACTGCTGCTCACTGGATATTTTCTCTTTTTCAGACCATTCTCTGTAAACCCTACAGATGGTTGTGTGGGAAAATCCCAGTAGATCAGCAGTTTCTGAAATACTCAGACCAACCATGCCATGTTCAAAGTCATGTAGATCTTTCTTCCCCATTCTGATTCTCAGTTTGAAC
>VUQI01051314.1:0-12707 GCA_015106735.1 Paratilapia polleni | reverse complement strand
AAGGACGTCAGGGGCAAGTTTGTAGACCTGCACAAGGCTGGAATGGGCTACAAGACCAAGCAAGAAGTTTGGTGAGAAGGTGACAACTGTTGGTGTGATTATTTGGAAGTCGTGAAATTTCCTCGCTACTAAATATTCCACAGTCAACTGTTAGTGGTATTATCACAAAGTGGAAGCGATTGGGAATGACAACAACTCAGCCACGAAGTGGTAGGCCACGTAAAATCACAGAGCTGAGGCGCATAGTGCACAGAGGTCACCAACTTTCTGCAGAGTCAATAGCTACAGACCTCCAAACTTCATGTGGCCTTCAGATTAGCTCAAGAACAGTGCGTAGAGAGCTTCATGGAATGGGTTTCCATGGCCGAGCAGCTGCATCCAAGCCTTACATCACCAAGCGCAATGCAAAGCGTCGGCAATTAACCCAAGAACCCACTGCACTCATGGTGTCACAGATTCACTATTCTAACATGAACCTGAACAGCTGAACTGTAAAGATAATGAGACCAACATAGAACAACTCAGTATGACAAAATACACATAAAATCTCAACACATACTATAATTGTGGAAGCAGTACTGCGAAATTATATTTTTAAATGTATACACTTAGTCAAAAAAAGGGGAAAATGCCACAGAAACTGATGGAGACCAAAACAGTGCTGAAAGGAGCATGTGTTATCCTGCTGGAAGCAGCCATCAGAAGATGGGTACACTGTGGTCATAAAGAGATCTACATGGTCAGCAACAATACTCAGGTACGCTGTAGTGTTTAAACAATGCTCTATTGGTACTAAGGGGACCAAAGTGTGCCAAGAAAATATCCCCCCACCATTACACCACCACCAGCAGCCTGAACCATTGATACAAGGCAGAATGCTTTCACGTTGTTTACGTGAAATTCTGACCATAACATCTGAATGTCGCAGCAGAAATTGAGACTCATCAGACTGGGCAACGTTTTTTCCAATCTTCTATTGTCTAGTTTTGGTGAGCCCGTGTGAACTGTAGCCTCAGTTTCCTGCTCTTAGGTGACAGCAGTGGCACCCGGTGTGGTCTTCTGCTGCTGCAGCCCATCTGCTTCAAGGTTGGACATGTTGTGCAATAAGAGATGCTCTTCTGCATACCTTGGTTGTAACAAGTGGTTATTTGAGTTACTGTTGCCTTCCTGTCAGCTCAAAGCAGTCTGGCCATTCTCCTCTGACCTCTGACAACTGCTACTCGATGGATATTTTCTCTTTTTCTGACCATTCTCTGTAAACTCTAGAGATGGTTGTATGGGAAAATCCCAGCAGATCAGCAGTTTCTAAAAGCAGCCCGTCTGGCACCAACAACCATGCCACGTCCAAAATCACTTAAATCTCCTTTCTTCCCCATTCTGATCCTTCGTTTGAACTTCAGCAGGTCATCTTGACCATTTCTACATGCCTAAATGCACTGAGTTGCTGCAATGTGATTGGTTCATTAGAAAAAGGCATTAACGAACAGCTGAACAGTACCTAATAAAGTGGCCAGTGGATGTAGCTGTCAGTTAAGTGGAGGAGTCGAGTAAGAAGATGCCTCAGATGTAGATATACCACTAAAGTGCAAATAGCTTAAAACTGCACTTTCCACTACAGCTTATAATGAGGGGCTGAGTGAGCAGCAGAATCTCCTGCAGCACTGATATGTTAAATTGCGACCACAGATGATCGTCTCATATGTTTCCCAGTCATGATACACAGTTTGGCTTTAAAAAAAAAAGTGAAAATCCACATTTCAGTAGACTATTCGCAGCAATTTTTGTTCATTATAACTCAATATATTATTTCATCTGATCTAGCTGGAGCCGCTGGTTCTGCAAGTACATTCATTCTTTTATGCGCCCACATGGTGCCAAATAAAGTGGATTGCCTACTCGACTATAAAGAACGGCTATTTTATATTGCTCCAGTGGTAGTCCATGTATCACCCTTTATATCTATTATAGGTCTGTAGACAGCTTCTCATAATACACTACAGAACTTAGTGCTTGGTCATATACAGCTTTTTTTCCCCTTTTTTTTAATCTGACTTACTTCCACTTTCTGTGTTTTCATGTTGTCCCAAGTATATTGCTAATATGTTTCAGTGCCCAAACGTCTTAGCTAATCTTTAAACATCTTGAATAGTAAAATATAATAAATTACAAGGCAACTTTCTTTTGGACAATAAAAAACTGATCCAAACGACTAATAAAATATCAAACTATTTCATAACAGCGTATGTCTGTTGCCCATAAAAATTTGGTAATAAAAATCTTTATAGCTCTTCGCATTACAGAACAATACATGGAGAACCCCTACTGCTAGCTCTTTAGTATTATTCATTAGGTTCTGATACAGGCCAGTGGCTGTTCCTAACTTTGTGTATGGGTTTTCTGCGTGTGTGTGCATGTGTGTGTGTGTGTGTGTGTGTGTGTGGTTGGGCCTTTTAATAAAAAATGCCCCGCTGGGCTCTGTGTTGCCAGTTTGCCAATCAGAGCATAGCCACGATATGCAAATCACACACACGCACACATAGACGTAAACACACACGAGCGGGCTCGCGCACATGTATACACACAGTGGGAGAAGGAGTGTTTTGATCTACCAGGGCCATTACAGACATTTTAAAATCCTATGAATATAAAAAAGAGAGAGAGAGGGAGGAGGGTGGGAAAGGAGAGGAGGAAGATGAGAGAGATGGGCGAGAGAGCAACACAGATGGAGAGAGAGAGAGAGAGTTGGGGGGCGGGGGAGGGATATGACCGGGGAGGAAAGTGAGAGGAAACATTTTCTGTTCTTTTTCAGTGTGCAACAGTTTGTTATTTAAGTCTAAGGCAGAGTGAACAGGAGAATGCATCAGAGAGATTACATGGAAGATAGACGATTAAATGGCTCCGTCTTTCTGCCTCTCTCTCTGCCATTTGTTTAGCATTTCTCAGTTTTGTATATTGTTCCTTGATAATGTAGGAGGCTGGCAGGATCACACGAACCCCTGCCACGTTCTGCACAAAGATTAATGGAAATGCTCGGTATCAATAAACATGAAGCGTGATTGGCTGATTGAACAAAAGGCATCCTGCAATCAGAACAGAATGGCGTGTCTTTTTTTTTTTTTTGCCTTTGGAGGCGGCTGCATCACTGATGATTTAAGTGGACATTAATATGGGAAGAAACAAACACATAGAAAGTCAGTCAAACAACCATGACTGACTATTAACAAGGCAGCGTCAGGCCAGAAGGAAAGGAGAGGAGAGGAGGAGGAGGAAGAGGCAGCTAATGGGGTGATTAGGGGGCAGGAGAGCTGCTGTTGAGAAAAAGACTTTGTGTTGGATTATTTTCTCCTCTTAGGAGCTTACAGAGAGCCAGCCGGTGTTTTACACCTCAGCTCTTAACACCCCCAAATCCCCTGATTTAGACTTAAACTGCATAGAGAGGCAAGAGAGATGAAGAAGGGAGGACGAGGAGGAGAGGGAAAAGAAAGGAAAGCGGGAGAAAAGGAGGAGGAAAATATAACAACAGGGCCAGCCTCATGAGACAACAGAAGATACACCAAGGTGGAAGGAAGAAGTGTTCATTTACAGTTTATGCCGCTGTTGAAGCATTCGCACATTTTCTAACACAGCGAAGAAGAAGAAGAAACAGCTAAAGTGATTTAAGCAAATAGGTGAGAGAGGAGTGAGAAATAGATGCGTCAAACTTTGAGGTGTTGTTATCTTCTGATTAAGAAAAGAGACTGACACCAGTGCGTATTCTGTGTTTTTGTGTCAAGCTCACTTGTCATCGCCACCGCGGTGTGAAATACTGCAGCAGTGCTTTTGGCCGCAGCGTAAACAGGCACAGCTTACCTGCGAAGTCACAAAGGTCTCCGCTCATTTTATAGCTCTGTGGTTGTCAGCATCCGGGATGAGGGCCAACACTGGCACCGCTGATGCTGCTGAGATATTTCTGATGGGCAACCTGTGCAGATGTAGCTTATCCTTTAACACATTTTATGGTGCTTCTACCAGGCAGAGACACAGAGAGAGAGAAAGAGAGACAAGGAGCTGTTAGTAAAGTGGAACATCCAAACAAACTAGTTATACATCTATTAATACATCTTCAAGTGGTAATCAAATTAGATTACTAACAAGAGATTAGCATTTGATTTTGTTCCTTCTCCACACCATCCGCTATTTGTCACTTTGGATAATATCTTTTCAGCTAAATTCAGTCAAATTTGGTCAAGTCCCGCATTGGTGGGAATGCTCCTGTGGTAGTTACACTGTGGTGTCTTCTGTACGTTGGCAATACCTGAGGACAGGGGTTAAAGTAGGATTTGATGGGTGGGGGAACCCTAACATCAGGTGTAGCAGTGCAGTGTGTTTTAAATTATTTTTCTTAGCGTAAAGGTTGTGAGCAGCTGACCTGTGCTGCTGCTGGCTCTGAGGTTTAATGCTCTTTGTTGATTTAGAGCAGTGAATTCAACAAGATATAAGTAGATGTTACATGTACTGTAATGGCTGCATTCCAACACCTAGCCAGTATAAAGCCAGTATAAAAGGTGGAATTTGCTGAGTTAAACTACAGTTGAGAATAGTCTGAGAACCACTGATCCAACTTAACAGTGACCATGAAGACCACGGCTTGCTCTACACCACACTAACAAAGTGCACTACTGTAAACTGTAACACAATACTGCAAACTAACCAGTTTAGCCCTCACTAAACTACACTAAACTGCCTAGTATTTTCATACCATAACACAAAATGATTATAAGTTTGTCAGTTTGTCTTTGAAGATGTTTCACAACAATAATTATTAACTAATGGCTTCAGCAACACATGTACAAATCTGATTAAAACATCTAGAATTAGAATGGTACATGTAAGCTTTATATTTCCAGTTGATCAAATATCAGTTGCTGAGCAGTCCTTCCTTTTAAAAATTACCTCTTATCTTCCTCTCCTGTCCTCTCTTTCTCACATCTTTCTCCATCTCTGAGAGACAAGTTATCACACATAATATTAATTTTTTTTCTCTCCCTGGGGAATACAGCCTCTACTTTGTATGTCTTTAGCTTGCAGACACATTGTGATCCAAACTGCACAGAAACAGTTTTTTGCTGATATTTGGTGAGCTGTTTGAAACGCTGCATTTGAAATTACCTGCTACTTTAAGCAAAGTTGCCTCGTTTATGTTCCATCCTGTTTTGCAGCGCCAGCTTGATGGCTATATGCTAAAGTTGCGCAACCAAAACTTGAGTAACATCTGCATCATCAACGAAAAAAGCATGTGCCGAGGGTGTAAGCGGGACTGTGGGGTAACATTATTTTCTGATTTGTTGAGCAGGTATCTCCATGCTGCCAGCTGAAGACACCACCAGGTTGCAGCACGCGCAAAATTAACTTGCTTTGTATTATTATGTATTAAAGTTCCTATCAGCTTTAATTACTCATTAATTGAAGGTGCCAGAACACCGTTCCAGATTGTTCTGGCCAACTTTAACCCCTGTGAAGGGAAACACTCATGAGAATTTGCTGCTGCCTGATGCTGTAGGTGTGTAATAACCAATAGAAAGACTTCTGCAAACAGCTGGAAGCAACAAAGTAGCATCAGGTGCTAATAACATTTTATAAACAATCTGAACGTTATCCTGTACTAGAACCCGACTGATTTATCGGCGGGTCAGTATTTACCTGACAATATTAGCAATATTAATGTGCCATTATATGGGTATCAGAATTGAATAAAGGCGATAAATGAAAATTTCAAAAGATAGAAGATACAGGACAAACAGCCTTCAACTATGTTATGAGTGTTGCGTTGTCCAGCAGAGGGCAACGTCACTGCTGGCAACACACATATTTGGAACACTACAAACACAACAACCAGCTGTTCTGAGCAGAGTCAGGCAGAGCATAAACCAGTAAATAAACAACTACACATAACAAGTTTTAGGGAAATCTGTTCATGTTTTGTGTGTCTGAAATAAAAAAATATATATATTGGCCGATATATTGGAATATCAGATTTTTAAATTACCAAATATTGGTATCAGTATTCATATTAAAAATCCTATATTGGTTGGACTCTACTGATGTTACCAGATTCCTTGTTCCTTTTGTGTAACAAAGGAACTTGTCTAACTCCATGGCATGCAGCTACACAGTGGAATGTATCCAGTCCTACGGTTGTGCCAGCTGGTTTGATGATAGAGAGCATGGCCTTCACGTAGTGAAAATGCATTATTTTGTGTACAAAGGAGCTCTGCTTCACCTTTTGAAGAAACACCTCCAAGCTCCACAACACTGGCAATGAGACCCACTGATGAGGAGAGCGATGTGGTTGCTACAGCTCTGACACTGTAACAGTTAGCTTTTAGTTTGGCTAAAAATGTCGCTGTGAGGGAAATTAACACATTTGAGCCCCGTTCTGTGGTGGAGGAGACGCTACCACTATCAACACGCAATGCAGTGAGATAAAGTCAGTACACTCAGAGGTTAATGTACAGTAGGCTGCACACCCTCTCAACAATGTAACCAGCAGGTGCAAGCTAATTGCAAAGGGGTGTTGACATTTGGTAATGCAAAGGTACTCCAACAAGTCACTTTTTTCAGTGCTGTAAGAGACACATGCAGCTCTAATCTTGTGAGTGCCTTTCCATTCCGTTAATGCGACTGCCTGCAATCATACCTGTGCTCTGTTGAAAGCGATACAGAAAAGTGACCGTAGTGTGCATTCATACATGAGGCCGACACTTTCAGATGCTATCAGATTTGCAGAAAGGAGTGCATGTCTGGTAGGGACTTGTGTCCTGGTTCAAACAAACTGCTTTGTCTTTGTTCTCTACTGAAGATTAGACAATCCAAGGTGGAAGCTTCACATGTAAAATGCTGTCTTTGCATTTTAAAGTGGAGCCCCGTATCCACCGTGCTGTTATGCCTTCCCCACAGCCAAAAGCTCAAAACCTTCAAGTTGAATTCTTTATTAGAAGTGTGTACGTAATCTAAGAAAAACATCCCTTCAAAGTTAGAACAAATGTTTAGTTGAAAAGATGCCATTTGTTTTGCCTGCAAAGAGGGATTTATTCAGTCCTCCAGGAATTATATGTGTGTGTTCACAGATAAATGTATAGAGAAACATGCACACACACACACACACATTTGATGCCCTATTGTACTGCCAAGGACCCCTCCACCTTCCGCCCGCCATCCCCTCCTCTCAAGAGGCACTTATTTAGTTAGTACGCATCATGCTGAGAACCCCACACAGACAGACCACACACACAGCGAGCACAAACACGCACACTCAAACACGTCCTGCCAACAGAACAAATCAAATATACTCAGCTTGAATTTTGCCTCTACGCACGCACACACATACAACTGTCAGTCATCCCCTTGTCCCTGCTAGACTGCAGTCGCAAAGTGCATGTGTGTGTGTGTTTCCTCTTTCCGCTAATTAAAACAGAGGTGCGTGTGTGGCTATATAAAGCCCTTTTCTTTCCATTAATATAGTGGAGTGTGTGCATGTGTTGTGGGTGTATTTATAAAAGGGGGGTTCTTTGCAATTGAATGTGTGTGTGTGTGTGTGAGACAGAGAGAAAGGGATAGAGAGTGCGGGGGTGTGTGTAGGAGGTGTTCTGTTCGCAATTAATCACAGTAGTGAATCTCCCTCCCCTTGTCGTATAATATAGATGTCATACACAGCAGTAACTGCACAGTGCAGCTACTGCATAAGAAGTTCTAGCATTATTATTTATTTTATCTGGCATTCAATTAAATGTGCTAGATGTTGATGTTAAGCAGTATCACACAGTGCATTGGGAGCTTTATAACAGAGATAATAGAGCTTACTGATAGACTAACAATAGGCCAAGGCCTTTGCTATAGGTCACTCACCAACACATGCCAAAACTGAATGATGCTGTCAGTAGTTTTTTGGCTATTCAGGAAGTAGAGCCCTGAAGTGTGAACATCAAAGGAGTGAGAAAACCTTTTGTACCTTTTGTGGTAATGCAAAGGACTGAAAATGGAGTCTTCACATCACCTTGCTTTAATTGTATATTGTGTGGTTTACTCTGTATAGGCTAGTTATGGCTTTAGACATGAAAGTAATAACAGCAGGATGGAGAGGACAAAATGTCTTTTAAACAGCAGACATTACAACTAAATGATGATTCAAGTAAACACTAATGCAGGCAAAGTAAGTAGTTGTTTAACTCACAGAAATCATGGCTCCAACATAATAGCAAGTAATGTAGCAGATGCCATTTCGTACAGAAGAAGTAGTACAATAGCTCAATAAGATGAGTTACAAAAGTTAGCCAAAGAGCGGCTTGTCTGTCAGAACCCTTTAATAAGCAAAGCAACGCTGGGCTAGTGACAAAAGGCAATAAATTGTGTGATTAAGCCACTTAATGTACCTGACCAATATATTGGACAAAGGATGTTGAATATGGAGCTGCCAGGCAGAAGGAAAAGAGGAAGAGCACAGAGAAGATTCATGGATGTAGTGAATGCAGAGGGTTGGTGTGATAGTAGAAAATACTAGGGATAGGGTGAGATGGAGGCAGATGATCTGCTGTGGCGACCCTTGAAGGTAGCAACTGAAAGAAGAAGAAGAAGAATGTAGCTGACCGTTCAAGTGTGGACTATAACTGTCAGGAAAAGAAATACTTCAAGCTTATTTCACAACTACTTCCTATGTTGTCACTACACACACTGATAAAAATTCTCCTGCTTTATCTAGGAATTTAAAAAGGTGCACTTTTTCACCAGATTATGGAAGATTACTCTAAATAAACCACTTTTTTTCTATATTAAAGTTAAATTCACATCATCTTAATTTCTGCATTTTATTAGTCCTTTTCTATGTGTAAATCTACATTATCAATTTGTAATCAATTTGAAACCTACTTAATTTTTACATTTCCCTGTTACTTTAAGGGGTATCCAGTGTTGGGAGTAACATTTTATTGGAGTTAAATTTTTGGCAGTAACCTGTAATGTAACACAATATATTTGCAAATGAACACATTCACAGAAAATTAAAAGGGATCATTACAAACGACTTTTATCTTGGATGAAACCACAGTGGCAAGCAGTGACTTACCCCTGACAGCAGGACAGAGTTTTGCTTCATTATGAACAGACCTATTTGTGCTGACATGGGGATACCCATCAACCCACTGCACCCATGGTGTCACAGCTGTGCTAATCAAACATGAAGGTTGGTAACACAACTGGGGCAACTGAACTGTAAACCAAGGTAATTAAACTAGGTGTGAAAAAAACATTCTAGTTAACTAAAATAAAAAACTAGATTAAAAAAAATTAAAACTGACTGAAACAGTATTGTGTGCTTAAAAAAAACTAAAAGAAAAGAAAAATATAGACTAAATGTTCTTAATTTCTGTCCATTTGGTCACCTTTGACAACACAACCTGCCCGTCTTTAATTATATTTTATCTATATAGTACCAATTTACTAGGGTTGGTTTTCCAACCTCTACATTTGTCTGAAACAGCCAGTCAAGTTTTAGCAGTCATGTTCAGCATTAAAGCTAAGCTACATAATAAGCCAGCAGAGGAGTCATTTCCATTTGAATGCCAAGAACTCATCACTTTTTCAAACTTTGAAAAACAGCGTTTTTTTGAGTTTTTTTTACTCCACCCACACAGGTCGTCAGTTTGGCATCAAATACACCTCTTCACTTCTTTGTGGGCATGTACAACTGTACTTTTTGTAAGGGAAAAAAAATCATAATAATGCCAATATTTATACATATTATTGTAGAGCGGTGTGAAAGTAATAAAAGTGACACAGCGGGAAAGAGAGATAAGAGATGAAAAAAAAAAGTAAAGAACAAAGCAAAACATTGACAAGACTTTTATGGTTGTAGGTGTTAACGTGTAATTTGTATGTTTTTATTGGGATGACAAATGCTTTAGTTTACTAAAGGGGTATAATTGTGCGGACACGTGTTTGTATATGTATGAGGGTGTAATTGTGTGTTTTAAAAACTCTTACTCTGGGCCCCAGGGCATGCCAGCCCCTCCACATCCACAGGACATCCCCATCCAAGGCAGGCTGACATCCGTGTCATGCTTACCCTATTTCTGTGTATTTTTCTGTGGATATTATTAATAAATTTTGAACAAAAGCACTTTCAGTTGACATCCTTCTTACTCCCCTAGTCATTGTTTGCATCACAGTGCAGGATAAATTCCACCGCTGGCAGTCGTATTATGGAGTTTGGTGACCGAATATACTCATTTTCAGTAATGCTCTGATCCATCTTCAACCAGCAGAGGTCTAATCAGTGAGAATAATTAAAAACACCTGTGTGGGAGTGTAGGGCCTTAAAGCACGCACTGCAAATCGAATCCAATAAATGCAGAGCCGTAACACAGAGGATGAGTGTGTAACGATGAAGCACAGTAAGTTAATAAGAACACTGACACATCAAGTGACCAATTGTGTAGTGGCACAGTAACATGACCCCTCAGCTGCTGAGGGAAAAGCAGTTTTTGAAGTTGATAGTTACTCTTGCCACACTCCTACAATAGTTCTCAGAGAAGAGCTGCTAGAACGGGGGTAAGAGCGAGCTGGAAACTCACTTTTTGGCACATGTGATGGTGCACTAGGTGAAAAAAAGTGATTCACAGGAAAGTTGCTGCCAGTGATTGTTGCTGCTGAGGAGCTGATGTGAAAAATGTAGCCAGGAGAAGAAAAGTATATCTGTTGAGACTGCGTGGGATTGAACTTTACAATTGTAAACCTCGTGTCATTTACTGAAAAAAAGAACAAAAGAGAGGCTAGGTTTTAAGCACATTGAAAAAGTTAATAACAACCATCTGTTATTCTTTCTTTTAAAATGGCATTAGAGTGTTTTTTCGCTATCAGCTCATCAACTGCTGAAAACTTCAGCTAATTTTAGCGGCACAGCTTCTTTAGATGGATGACTCTGGGTTGTACTAATACAGATTGAAGCGTTTAGCTTGGCTAGCTGGCTCCAGGATGTGATCCATCAGAAAACAAGGCTAATGTTTTCAGCTAACCCATTCCTGGTGCAATTATATGGTCCACTGGCATTGATCATAGCTCCTCTTCTTCAATCTATCCTCCTCTCTCCCGCTCTCTTCTCCTTTAATGACCAAGTCAGTGTTAAACGTTTGATAAATGAGTTTTGAGAGCGCTTTGCCATGGATTTATTAAAATTCTATAAAACCTCTTTTTTTTTCTGGGTGTGTGTTAGAAAAAGGAGAAAGGTGGACTTATTACAGGATTTGTGTGTGTAAATATCAGATACTTGACACTGTGTCGTGAAAGCCTCAGCTGATCCCCCGTAGAGTGTGGCCCCTCCTGATGCTGCCAACAATCAGAAATCAAGTACTAACTTATTGTTGCCATTTGTGGGCAACAGGAGGTGTATGATTTAAGTTTTCTTTTATATACTGACAGGAAAATCAGAAGAAGAGAGAGCTTAGAGAAAACTTGTACTTTGGAATTAAGTACTTCTTCCATTATCCCCTAAGGGCAAGTTTTCATTTCATTCCATTCTCTGTGCTGTTGTGGACTATGATTAACACTAGAGCCTGACTGATATAGGATTTTTAAGATGAAGGGAGTGCAGAAAAGCAGAACGTAAATGGAAAAAAGACAAGCTACAAGTGTTGATTGATATTTTAAAAGATAGCTGGCGTAAATATCAGAAAACTGTTAAGAACCAGAAATCGAAGTATTTTGCGAGCGTAATTGACAGCAACTGTCACAAGCCCCGTGTCTTATTTAGCATTTTAAACTCTGTTCTTAACCCTCTCCAATCCAACTGTATAAAAGCTTCTGTTGAAACTTGTGAAGCTTCTTTAAATTTCTTTGTTGACAAGATTTTATCTATTAGAGCACATATTTTACTCCCCTCTTATGACCCTTCTATCACTATCACTCCTTCTGCAGTTTTTAGCCATTTTGAACCTGTCTCTCTATCTTATCTGGGGAAAA
Source organism: Paratilapia polleni (assembly GCA_015106735.1). Lineage (NCBI taxonomy): Eukaryota > Metazoa > Chordata > Actinopteri > Cichliformes > Cichlidae > Paratilapia > Paratilapia polleni. The sequence goes on along the minus strand of VUQI01051314.1, from coordinate 719 downwards.
TTGTTACTCAGATCAAATCAGGCTCTCCCAATGACATCCTCCCCCCTCGGTTTTTTAAAGAAGTTTGGGATACTATTGGACCTTATATTCAAAAGCTTATAAACAGCAGCCTGACTTTAGGTGATGTGCCCGTAACTTTTAAACAGGCAGTGGTACAACCTCTGATGAAACGCCCTGGCCTGGATGCCTCCTTGTTGTCCAACTTTAGACCTATCTCAAAGCTTCCTTTTGTTTCTAAAATTTTGGAAAAAGTAGTGGCCTCTCAGCTGCGGTCTTTCTTAAACACGCACAGCATTTTTGAGGTATTTCAGTCCGGTTTTAAAGCATTTCACAGCACAGAGTCTGCACTTTTGAGAGTTTTTAATGATATTTTATTAACTGCTGACTCTGGGGCTCTGTTATACTTGTGCTTTTAGATCTCACTGCAGCTTTTGACACAGTAGATCACAATATTTTAATTTCTCATCTGGAACACCATGTTGGCATTAGAGGCACTGCCTTGGAGTGGTTTAAGTCATACCTGACTGACAGAAGTTTTTCTGTCTCTCTTGGTAATTTCTGTTCATCATTCCCCTCCCTCCCATGTGGTGTACCTCAAGGATCCATCCTCGGGCCCCTTCTTTTTAGTATTTATATACTTCCCCTTGGATCTATTATAAAAAACCACAATGTCTCATTTCATTTTTATGCGGATGATTGTCAGATTTATTTACCACTGA
>VUQI01051307.1:0-14444 GCA_015106735.1 Paratilapia polleni | reverse complement strand
TTAGATATCATATTTCTAAGATTTTTAGGGCCCAAGTACAATAACCTCAGTTTTATCTGAATTTAGAAGTAGGAAATTAGAGGTCATCCAGGCCTTTATATCTTTAAGACATGCCTGTAGTTTAGGTAATTGGTGTGTGTCATCTGGCTTCATGGATAAGTACAACTGGGTATCATCTGCATAGCAATGAAAATGTATGCTGTGTTTTCTAATAATACTGCCTAAGGGAAGCATGTATAATGTAAATAGAATTGGTCCTAGCACAGAACCCTGAGGAACTCCATAATTAACTTTAGAGTGTGAAGAAGACTCCCCATTTACATGAACAAATTGGAGTCTATTTGATAAATATGATTCAAACTACTGCAATGCAATTTCTTTGATCCCCAAGGTATGTTCTAATCTCTGCAGTAAAATATTGTGGTCAACGGTATCGAATGCTGCACTGAGGTCTAACAAGACAAGCACAGAGAGGAGTCCACTGTCAGAGGCCATAAGAAGGTCATTAGTAACCTTCACTAGAGCTGTTTCCGTGCTGTTAGAAGAACGTGTAGAACTTGCCTGGGGTTTTTAAAGTGGATTTCCTGTCACATGTCTCCTGTTCCTGCGGAGGACGTTCATATTATGTACAGTAATCCCTGTGAGCCCAAAGCTCAGGCTGCACACTGCTCTAAACACTCAATTCATCACAGTTTTATTATGCGTGATGTCATAGAGAGGGTGTATCCTTATATGGTCATCAGCCCACCTGCTGTCCAAACCTGTTGGTGAGGGCTAAAGTGGGAGGAGCTAAAACAGCTTGTTTGAGACAGAGGATAAACTGAGGGGCTGCATGGAGGCCCAGTATCAGATAAAGAAGGATTATTGTGAACTGTGACTCATGCAAAGCTGCTCTGGGAGAGTCTGGGAATAAAAACATGAAGCAGGAAAAGAGCAGAATCGTCTTCAACTTTAGAAAAGTGATACTTTATTGAGACAGTTACACAAAAACATTTTTGTAAATGCTCGACATTTTCAATTCGCTGTTGGACCCTTCCTGTGTCCACTCAGGGGGTCGCAGCCCCCAGGTTAAGAAACCAGCTTTAATGGACGGCTTCTCACACCAGTATGCAGCCGGGTTCATTGGCCGGTTTCCTCTGAGGTCACAGGTGTGTTTCAGGTGATGTTTGATTAGTCTTCAGAAACAGGCCGTACAGTTTTTATTACAGAGGAGCTCAGAGTCGGTATGAAGCAGGAAGTTGGTGTTACATCATATCCTGTGAGCTACCGAAGGGTTTGAAACCTCTAACGGCACCCAACATCTGTAAATTAGAGCAAATTAAAATTCTTTAATTATAAAAATAAACCTGCAGACAGAACCCAGGGCTCACTGCTCGCTGTACATCTACCACCACCTGATGATGTCACTGACGTCATCAGCTGCAGGTGTGCATAGACCTCTAATGAATGACTGTCCAGGTGCACTATGGGAAGCGTAGGATCAGTTTGTCTGAAGCTGTGCTGCTCAGACTGAACTCCTGAGGTCAAAGGTCAGACATGAGGGAGAGGAGGAGCATGAAGATCACAAACACTTGAGGAAGAAGTAGTTACACCTGGAGCCTCGCTGACAGTCGCACAGCTGCCCGAAGCGAGGACCCTTCTTCACCGAGCACCACGCCCCGACCTCGCACTGACACACAGACGTACAGGTTAGAGCGCCGCCTGCAGGGGGACTGCAGTACTGCTGTCCTATACTACTATAAATACAGCAGTAATACTGCAGTCAGTACTGCTGTAATATCGCAGACAGAGCTGCAGTAATACTATTGTAAATACTGCAGTAATACTATTGTAAATACTGGAGTAATACTACAGTAAATACTGGAGTAATATTACAGTAAATACTGCGGTAATACCGCATTAATACTACAGTAATACTATGGTGTGTTTCTTACAGTGGGCAGGCGGCTCTGTCTTCTCCCCAGCGTTGATAACTTCCTGCTTTGAAGCTTCTCCAGAACGTTGTGCAGGACCATCAGCTGACAGGGACAGACAGACAGGCGGAGGGACGGGGTGGACAGAGGGACAGACAAATGGGTTAGTGTCTGTGTTTTCTGGTTTGTAACGTTCAGAGAGATGTTAAAGGTACTTTCTGTAGATACCCTGTGCAGAATGTAACTCAGGCCTTCACCACCAGGGGGCAAGATGTTTCTAGATGTGTGCTGCTGTTTGGACTCATTTCCTCACAAAGAACTCACAATAATAAGTGTGTGTTCTTACTGACTTCCTGGTTCAATTACAGGCTGCACTGACTCAGCGCTCCATCTTGTGGTACAAACTGGTATTACATGTTTTAACTTCAGCTGGTGTCTCTTTAACACAACACACAGCTGCTGTTTCCTCCACCCTGTGTAACAGCTTCCAAAGTAAACTACATCTTTAAACTACCCTGAAACACAGAAACTTACAGGAAGTTCCTTTAAGGCATCTGACTCCAACAGTATCAGGTATTTAGAGCTGAAAATGATCACAGACAGAGAATTCAGCGCCCACCCCCTGCTGCTGAACAGCCAGTGTGGTCTGATGGTTTCTGTTAGCTGTCAGTCGCTGTTCCAGCTGTGCAGTGAAATACCTGATTTGTGTCAGACCGTGTTTTGTTTGTTGAGCTGCTTCGACCCGCGTGACGTCGCGACTCATTTTAAAAGGAAAATTTCAGGTCACTGTGTCTAAAAAGTCTTTATTTTGACCTGTGAGAGGCCGTGAATTCTGAGCTGAAACCTCTTCTAATGCTTAAACAGATATAACTTACTGTGTCTGGTTGGCCTGATGACTTTTAGGTTTTTTATTATATTTGTGGATTTGCGTGTGATGAGAAACTGGTGAGATGGGGAATTAAAGGTAGCGAGGACACACAACTTCAACATACAGTTTTAAACATACAGGAGGAATATAAAACATAAAAAAATCAGAAAGGTACCAGCAGCGTGCTGCCATTAGGAGAAAATATCACAAGTCTTTGTGGACAGCAGGCTGGTAAGTCAGGGATTTTACTCCTTCCTGTTGTGTCTGACCGGTCGAGCAGACGATTAAATGTTGCTGCCCTCACTGCCCTCACAGCAGGGATTCGTATTTTACTAACGTACAGCACCAGTAAACTGTTTGGTTTCTGAGGCGTTACAAAGCCATCCACCGCCAGCTGTCCCTCCCTCTCTGCGATGGGTAGGTGTAAACAATTTCAGTTCAGTTCAGTTATATAGCGCCAAATCACAACAACAGTCACCTCACAGCGCTTTGTATTTTAATATTAGACAGAAAACCCCAACAGTCAGACGACCCCTGTGAGCAAGCACTTGGCGACAGTGGGAAGGAAAAACTCCAAAATTACACTGGAATCTAAGCAGATGGTATTGTATACATTTGGAAAAAAAGTTTAGAAGTTACTTTAAGGTTATTTAAAAGAATAATTACTCAGCTATGAAGAAGCTAATCCTGTGACATGTATGTGCTGGCTGCTGTTGCTCACTCACTCTGACTTTTCTGTATCACTTTATGGGGGGGATGCCTCTCATGTAGGCCAGATTTTCGTGTCTCGTTTGTGTTTGGGGAAGCTAAAACTTTAAATGTGAATGTGGCACCAAATCACATCCATGATAAAATGATTCAATCAAAATTTTATTTTTTATTTTTTAAATGAAATTTCAATTTTCCCACGCTGTGAACTAATCACATGCTGCCATTCTTTAGACTGTCCTTTGACGGCTGTGGCAAAGATAGTTCAAACTAAAAGTTCTCTGCTTCATTCGTGTTTTTATTGGGGATGGGGGCTATACATTTTCCAGTTCTGTATTGTCCTGTGCCTACCCAATATGAACAATGTGTGTGTATATAAATTTCCTGTGCTCGTTTGATATGTTTATTAAAAACCAGACACTAACCTCCTCAAACAGCTCCAGGCTGTACGTGTTGTCATCGTCAGCAAAGTAGACGATTCCGGGTTGGCTGCTGTTGGCGTTGAAGGTTTCCCTCAACCACCGCAAGGCCAGATTCCGCTGCATAGTCCCTCTGGGAATTCTGGGGTCCCGAGTGTCGCCTCGCAGCTTATAGTTCCTGGGCGTCTCTACATTTAGGTGGGTGTAGTTTAGCCCTGTTTCTCGGAGGAGCCGCGTGACAAGAGGCGTCCTCCTTTGGGAGTCCTCCACCAAGATCCAGTGCAGGTTGGGGACATGGAGGAAGGTGTTTGCTAGCCTTGTCAGCTCCGCCTTCTGCACGGGCCTGCTATATGTGGGGGTGATGATGTGGATTGTGGGCAGCACGTCGGACCAGGGTGGAGGTCGTGTATACACATACTCTGTCCTCACCACCTCTACAATGTCCTTATCTGAGGCACAGTATTCCTTGGAGTCCTGCGCCTGGCCACCCGCCTCCCTTTTGCCCTCAACACCATCATCTGTAGATGTGGGGATAAGAAGACATGTAAGGCATTAGTGTAACCTTGAGCTGCCTTTTGTATATTTGCCTCAGGTGACTTAAACCCAATGGGGGTAAAGTGTACCTGAGAGCCGGTGGTGGCGGACTGCAAGCCTCTCTGGAATGATAAAGATCTCTTTTACTAGGTGGTGACAGGCTGCAAAAAGTGAAAGCAGGCACCGTGAGAGGATAACACAGCTGACGGACAGAGAGACAGCGCAAGATGAGGGAGGGATGAGCCCTGCTATTCCCCCGGGTGTTGCCTTTGGGCTTTTCTTTATAAAAATGCGGGTATGTGGATGCAGTAGACATGCCCTTTCCACCACAGACTCTCACATCCTCTGCCTTTCCCCATCTGCCATGTAAAGTGTCTTCTTCACAGTCGGGAGTTACTTATTTTGCTGAATTAAGTCCTAGCTCTGGTCCCAGTGTTCACAGTTAAAATGTATTTTGCTTCAGAGGGGCCTAAACATGTATACAGCATCTGTTATTACAGTGAGGTTTGAGAGCTTTTGCAGTAAAGTAGCAAAAACATAATATTGGATTGTGTCATTTCTTGTTAAGGGGCATAGGTGCAAACTCTGGTACCAAGCTATCGTGACTCACAGATAATTGCACAAATGAGGATCAAGAATCCTGCTAGGTATTCTGCACTGAAAATCTGCTGCTTTTGTTGATATTTTGTCCGCATCTTCATTGCATCCATGACCTGCACATACACACACCGTATGTCTGACAGACAGAAGTGAAGGTTTCTTGCGAAGATGCTTTCATAAGAATCCTTGCGTGGGTTTTAGAGCATGTTTTAGGTAACAGAACCTAAAATTGAAGTGGAGTGGAAGATGTTATGTCGACCATCCCTGTTTCACTTGACATTATTCCAGAGTGGCACACAGGAGAATTAATGCACAAATTGAGGTTTGCATATACTGAATGTGTGCAGTAAGTGATATTCTACATGGCACCCTATAATTATTTCATTTTATGCGTAAGAATGTAAGGCTTATTTTCAAAAAATATGACCTTTGGAATTGCATGTAAAGCAGTGAATTAATCTGCTGATGCATTTTGAGTTGACTCCCTTGGTAAAGGCTGTGATATTTGGGCCTGAATAGTTTGGTCATGATGGACAGAATATGATTATAGAGTCACTAAGGTCGTTCATTTCTGTTCATTGTGCCACAGCTAATGGCAATCTTTCACTTTTCTTCTCGAGCTCTATTCGCACCTTCGACATAAAAGAGGATTTTTCTGCAGCACAAAGATTAACGCAATCTGCTGATGGCCAGATGTTCAACAGAGGCTGCCAGCGAGCATGCTGCCAATAAACCTCTAGCTTTTCTCTTTTAGAAGAAAACAAAAGGAAGCCTGTGGGCAGAGCCTGGTCAGATTGCCATTTTACTCCATTATGTCTTTAGTGTATCCCATGAGACAATAAAATGACTTAACTATGTACTATTTTTTGACATTCGGTGTGAGAAGAGTAACTTTTTAATCATTGCTTTAATCTTAGTCAATGTGAAGCCAATCAGACTCTGTTATAAGTTGTTATGTTAAATAATCTGCAGAAACACATTAATTCACATCATGTGTAAATTATCTTCAGTGTAGAATGCCTTGGGTCATTTGAATGAACCTGCTTTCCTTGTTAATCCCTGTATGTGCGTTCATGACATTATAGGAAGAGGGCAAATCTCTCTATTGATTTGCTGTCGCTTTAATTTGGGCATGTTTACTCTGCAGCATTTGACATTTTAAACTGCTGGTTTATGGTTTGTGGAGACTTGTGAGTATGTGTTAATAACATGGATGCATGATATTCAATGAAGCTAATCAAGAAGACACATTTATGTCTTTTTTAATTGTCGTTTAACAGTCTCTGAGAATTATTTGCAATGATTTTGAGTAAGGGACAATGGGGAATAGTTAAAACCTGAATGATTCAAATGGCTGATTGACATGTACTGTATACTGCATGCTGTGCGTCACACCAAGAAGAAAATATGGATTGATGTTGCAAGGCATGTGAATGGATAAGCTGCAGAAGGATTTAGCTTCATAATACGCTGCACTGGGCAAGTTATTATTAACACAGAAAAATAAATGCAGCTTAACAGTTCTATTCTGACAGATTGAGTATATGAAATAAAAATAACTCCCAAATGGAGTGGGTATGTAAGTCTTCCGTCACTGCATAAACAGTCCTGACTGATGAGGTTTACAGTGACTGGACGAGTGTTATTGAGCTCTGATGAAGCTGATGGTCATGGCTATTGAGTGCCCCTATGTGAAAGGCCTGTTGTCTAAACCTGAAGTGCGGTGTTAGGTTCGAGGACCCACTTCAAGTTTGATATTGTCAGTGGAGTGTAGCGTGCTGCGTACCCTTGCGGATGGCGAGGAGCGGAGCAATAGCGCTTTGATGCCAAACGGTGATGAGCAGAGTCCAGGGTAACACAATCAACACGATGGCAAGAATATCTCTTCTCTTCGGCATCTCCAGGATTGGTTATTTGGCTCGGCATTACCTGGAGAAAAAAAAATAAGATGTGTTATCATTCGGGCCTTCTCGACACAAAGGATTTCAATTAAAACCGCAGGGAGAACCTTGAAAACAACAAAAAAAACCCCATTAAAAGTCAGTGTTCTTATTTGCACAAACTTAGATGCATAGCCTTCACCAGAGCAAGCTAACATATTTGTTGATAAATCTCAGTTACTTGAAAATGGAAATCACATTTGCAGGACCTTGAGTATTGCTAACTGCCTTATAAATACCATTTGAGACATTCGAGGACATTGTATTTGTATGAACCTGGCTGGCTCTGAGGAAAGTAAAACCTCAAGTGACTAAAATTGAGTAATAGCTAACTGTTATTTAAACTAAAATATTATTTTGCCACAAATGCATAATGGTCTCACAATAAAGTGATAGAGAACATGATTCCTGTAAGACCTACACAGAATTTAAAAGAAGGAAAGGTTTGATTTTAAACCACGTGTGTAACAACCAACAAAGGGAAGGTCAAAGCCACTGGAGGAGGCAATGCATGGACAGCTTGTGCCCTCTGCTAACCCAGTGAGCTCATCAGTGCTATCACTGCAGACGTGGTGGTGACTTCATGCCCAGTGCTGAAAGTATTCACTGGCCAAATGGCAGGAAGCAATGTAACCAGACTGTGGGATGACTGTTTTGCAAATGCGCCTTTCCCTCTGAGTCCAGAGCATTGATTTAGTGTTATATCCCTTTGAAATATTAAATTACAGCAAGGAAGGAATTAGCCAGACATTAACAGAAATAGTACTGTTGGTAAAAGCACTGGTAAAAAAAAAACACTGACACCATATGTGACCAGGCATATCCGGTGCCTAGGGTCTTGTACTGCCTGTTTCACATTGGATGGCAAATGTGGCCAATCAGAAACTCCAGGTGACTCTGTGAATGGCACTATTTTAGCTACAACACCAATGTTGAAGGGAGAAAATAGCAGTTTCTCAGAATCACTTTGTCAAACTTGGTGCTATACCTGTGTATTAAATAAAGAAAAAATGCTTATATTTCAGTTCCTTCATAAAAAAAAAAAAAAAAAAAAAAAAAAAGAGAGAAAAAAACAAGAAAAGTGGTTTGCTTTTCCTACTTTAGGCTCAAGTTAAAAATCTGAAATGAGAAAACGACAGATTATAATTTCAGTTTCCAGCCGACCCTTTTAAAAATTAAAAACTGGTAAATGGGATGTTAAACATGTACTTGTTACACAGGTAGATAATTAAATATGTCTTTCTCTGCCTTGTAGGCACGTAACAACCTTCTTACTAGAAGCTAATGTGACAGCAGGAGCAAAGGCGAGGCCTTTTTTTCTTCTTTTTCTTCTTCCTTTCTTTTTCTTTTTTTCTTTTACCCATTTAAATTTTGTCAAGACTTAAAGTTTACATTATTAGGGGCATGGCTGTTTTGACTGACATATGGATGGCGACGTAGGAGGCTGAAGCGTCTAGCAGGCTTTACCGAGGACAATTCGAGTCACTGAATTGGACCTTTCAACCTTGTTTGTGCTGTTGGTGTGTTTTACATTTTGAATGCATTTACCTGAAAAGTCATATGACTTCCTGTGTGGTTAACTGTAAGACGTCCTTGCTCCAGTTTTGGTGAGTAGGTGTACTAGTAGAAGTATTTATTATTATGTTATTTGCAGTAATTATCTCTCTCTCTCTCTCTGTATAATTCACTCATAGTCTATGGATGCACCTTGGAAACCAACCTAGCCATCTTAGCTGAAAAGCTAGCACTACACTCTTCCTACACTTTTTCTAAATATGGTAACTTCTGGCATCTACCAACTGTGGGTCATAACGCTAAAGTCGAGACTTCAGAACGGGAGCCCAAAACCCAGTGGCTGACATGGTGGATAAGTCCAGCCTGTGTCTGCTAGTAATAATGAGGTTGTGGTGTCAGTGCAAAGAAACTGCTTAGAACTACAGTGCCTAGTTATGGTTGCTAAGCTGTGATTGGACAATTGCTCTTCAGCAAAGGGTTTAGTCAATCAAACTCAAATTTAAGTACATTATCAAATAGAATATTGTGCCTTTGGGACTGTCTAACATGGCAACACAGTTGTTCCTTAATTAACATTTTATGCACAACAATCATGTTTCATGAATGAGACCCATTTTCTTTCCTCCAGCTATATTTTTGTGCATAGTCTGCCAGATGCTGTACAGGAATTTTGTCTAAAGTTGTTAAATTAACATTTAATTGAATCAGTACTGTGCATCTGACGTGGTCTCCACAAACATTAAGACATGTTTCATATATGTAGAGCATTATTTAGTCCTATTGTTTTGCATTGCATCGTTATATTTCAAACCTCTATTATTATTGTTCTTTACATTGAATTTAAGGTCAACAGTCCTGCCCATCTCTCCCAGGGTCTGTCTCTCATCATACTTAAAAGGCTTCTGGTACTATGCTGAGCCCTAACTGGGAACTGCAGTTATTAAGTGAGCTGCTCAATTAAACAAAGACGAAAACAAGCATAATGTGGGCACAGGTGTTCAGCGTATTCATTTCAGCTTTACACAAGAGAGAACAAGTCATCACAGTTCCCAGAGCGATCCTGCTCCCACTGCTGGGGATGGTGGCAGAATATTATGGCTTAACATAATTGTACATGCCAATTATGTTTATTGAGCTTTGTAAATAAATGCACTATTAACATCTAAGCCTTAGGTATAAATAGTTCTGACACAAAACCTGCTCAGCATAAAAGCTGTTTTTGCAGGTAAAGAAATGTGTGCTGAAAAGCTGTATTTACAGTCCTTAACAAATTTATTAGACCACCTGTCATAAAAACAAGAAAGACCATCCAGCATCACGAAGTGCTTTAATGTGGACTTTACCATTTTGAACAGGAGTGAGGAATTTCAAACTGAATTCACATTTTTATACCCAAATTTGAGCCGGCACACTGGACTTCAACTACTAAAACAAATTTCTTCTGTTCAGGAATGCAAGTAAATAACTGTAATTTGGCATCTTAATCAAAAAATTATAATGTGCTTTACTATTTTTTTATTTATTTTTTTTGCTTTTTGGAAAACAGTAAATTTGAAAATTCATGGATAACAACAATAATTATATTTTAGCATTAAAATATCATTTGGATTAAAGAGCTTGCGCATAATGGTGGATTAAACATTACAGAAACATAAAAAATGATTCTGGTAATTACCAGTACTGTTAATTTAGGGCAGCTGTGGCATGAACCTTACACTGGGTGGTTGTCTAACAAATTTGTTAAGTACTGTATTTATTTATTTATTTCTATTTTAGTGGAAAGGGGACCGTAATTTGTGCAATAAACAACATTACCCACATTTAAAGTTCTATAATGAGTTTTGTAGGAATTTGAACCAGAGACGTTATAAGTTAAAGACTTGGCAGCTCTGAAATGATGCCTGAGGGAGAATCTTGGGTTTTAAAGTCTCATTTTGGGGCAAATTCAGCAATCTTTTTAATCTGACTTGCTTTTATGAGTCAGTGACCATTGAAATTAAAGTTAATTTAGATAATGGTTGAAAATAACAAATAAGTGCTCAATTGTGTTTCAAGATAGCTGGCGAGTGGAAAGACTCGCTTGTAGAAAGACTTTAATTAACCAATAAATCCATTGATCACATACCTTTGAGACATGTTTTTGAAGGTGCCTTATCTTCACTTGATAAAAACAAGTAATGTTTGCGCTTCATTAAAGAAAAAAGCCTTAATGGTGTAAATTGGCATAATATACCAGAAAATTGGTACATGAAAAACAAGCCTGTTAGACCTTTTCATCACAACCTGAAATTACAGGTTATGATACATACAAAAAGCGTTACTCAGCCTGTACATGTTAATTAAAAGAAGCAAATGCAGAAGATTCTAGAGGAAAAAAGCTTTTGTGATGAACTCATCATGTAAAACCTTTTTCGGTGCAGAACATCTAACAATCAAACGTTACTGTTATTGTTTACATTTTAAGCCAAATGGATTTCTCGACCTCGTGAAAATTGGAGTTTCTCTGTCTGTGTCAGCTTTACAATGATGGCTATCAAATGATTTAATTGAAGAAAGGCCTGCCTGTTGTTGGAACTACAAAAACACTCTGTGATTGTAGAGCGGTGTTACAACGACATGTCTTTTACAGACAGTGCCAGCTAGAGAGCACCCAAGCCCGACAACAGCAACATTTCATCTTGGCTCGAATTCAATTAAAGTGTGAGGTTGCAAGTGAGACCCAGACTTTAATATCTTTTGTTAGACCAATATTTGCCTGGAAAATATCCATGTTTTTTCAAACTACACTACTCCTTTTGTAACATAGTCTGTAATTGTAACACACGGCATCATCAGGGTTATTTTCTCAGCCTTGACAAAGCTCCTCCAGAGCCACAAAAAAACATTAATTCCCTCTTTTTACAAGTTGAGAAATATTGCTTATTTTAGAAAATTGACCTGGAAGTGATGAAATAGTGGGGTGCTCCTTTAAAAATGTTGTTGCCAGGAGCCTGATGGTTAATACATCTATATGGATGAAAAAACTGAGCTCACCCACAGTTAGAACTGGATCATTGCACCGCTGGGGATGCGCAGCTGGGAAAGCCACACTGCATACTGGATGGGCTACCTAGCGTTGACATCCTCCATGACACGTCAGCCGACCATTTCCTTTTTCTCTTCCTCCGTCTTGTCTACTCACAGAGACAGGCAACAGCAAGTCCACACCTGGAAGATGAGTAAACTTCAGTTAATACAGTGATGCTACATTTTGAATTCGTCTTTGTGTTTTCAACCCAATTTCTCCCACTCACACTAACAGGAGACACTCAGTGACAGTCACCCAGGTTTAAAGCAGTGCCGACAGGGCCTGAGAGTCAAAAGCCTTACAGAAATTCTTGGCCATAGACACCTTCAATGAGCAGTGTGGCTGCGTGACATCTATTCATAATTTAACATCAAAGAGCTGGAGCTCAAAGTGCTGCAGAGGGAAAGTATGCCAGTATAATACAGTGAGCTCTAGTTCAGAAGTACATCGTTCACGAATCCATCCCCTGGTGGTACACCGCTGCTGTGCTTTACAATACAGTCTGCTTAATACCCTGTATATTGGTATGTGATTTACTTAATTCGTTCCAAACTGAATTGCACAGACACAGACTCAGTATTTTATTTATTTTCGCCTGATATGGAATCTGGAAGATGTTTAGTCACAGCTCCATTGCCTGCCAACAGTCTGGGGTGGGGAATGCTACAAAAATAAACTGGCATCATGTCTTATTCAAATACATCTGAGAGAACGCTGCCTCTATGGAGGCTTATGCTTCACACAGCCAGTGATGTCTGCATGCTGCATCAGCACCACAACTTGATGGGTGAAGACTGCATTTTTAGTGCTTTGTGATAGAAAATCATATAAACTGCAAAAATATGTGGGATTTTTTTGGGGGGCGGAATGAACAGCAGGAGTCCCAGAATCATTTTACTAAGGCATACTGTTCTGTGAAAAGGCAAATTACCTGTGACCCAGTAAAGCAGAAAAAGGAGTGTGTGCTTGATGTGCACAAAATTTCAAAACAACCTATTTTCAGGCAGCCCTGACTTGTGAAATTTCTCAAACTGAAATGTATCTGAGGGTTGACATCATTGTGCGGAAAAAGGAATATATCTATTCTTCATGCGTTAGTGCCGATTGTGCAGTATTTGCTTTTTATGACAGCGACAAGCAAGCACTGTTGTGACAAAATAAACAGCACCAACAGTAAAGATTTACAGTTGCTGCCAGGTACCGTCATGCGTACAAGCTCACAATGACAGTGTTGTCGTTGTGATTTCTGTATAACGCACTCCCCTCTTCACTGTGATGAAGCTATAAACAGATTGAAACACAGTCTAGTTAAAACAACCTGTCAAAATCTCAGACCATTCCACAGGCCAGTGTGTTTTCTCAGAGTTAAACATTTTTCAAAAAGGAGATTTGGAACAACAAAACAACCTGACAAGAACTGCCAGCTGAAGGGAGTTCAAACTCAGAATGCTATTGTGTATAGAATATGCAGTACTGAAAATGGGTGTTTTGTGATATGAATGCATTCATTAAAAACCTTGATTTCTTTTTTGGCACAGAGTTGTTTACACATTTGAGCTGAGTTGGGCTACAGACAAGGAATGTTTAACTTAAAATGATCAAGTTACATTTTTAGCAGTGCTAAATATGGAGCCCCTTAAAGGTAAGGGTGGTAAATTTGATTTTGCGATGACTTTGCTTTTGTTTTGATCCATATGAGCAGCTGGTGAGTTGGTCTAGTCCACTTTATAACACAAAAATCTTACAGCTGTCCCATAAAGGAGAGATGATGTGGCACTGATGCATTTATTGCTCGTTTTTTAAATTTTAAAGGCCTACAGTGTAGCACAGCTGCCTGCTGCAGATTTATTGGCTGCACATCCATGATGGGAATCTCCTGTTCCACCACATCCCAAAGGTGCCCTATTGGATTGAGATCTGGTGACTGTGGAGGCCATTTGAGTACAGAGAAGAAACCAGTTTGAGATGATTTGAGCTTTGTGACATGGCATGTTATCCTATTGGAAGCAGGCATCAAAAGATGGGTACAGTGTGGTCATAAAGGGATGAACATGGGCAGCAACAATACTCAGGGAGGCTGCGGTGTTTAAACAATGCTCAGTTGGTACTAAGGGGCCCAAAGTGTGCCAAGAAAATATTCCTCACACCATTATACCAGCAGCAGAAGCCTGAACCAATGATACAAGGCAGGATGGATCCATGCTTTCATGTTGTTTACTCCAAATTCTGACCCTACCATCTGAATGTGGCAGCAGAAATTGAGACTCATCAGACCAGGCAAAGTTTTTCCAATCTTTTACTGTCCAGTTTTGGTGAGTCTGTCAATTGTAACCTCAGTTTCCTGTCCTCAGCTGACAGGAGTGGCACCCGGTGTGGTCTTCTGCTGCTGTAGCCCATCTGCTTTAAGGTTCAATGTGTTGTGTGTTCAGAGATGCTCTTCTGCATGCCTTGGTTGTAACAAGTGGTTATTTGAGTTGCTGTTGCCTTCCTATCAGCTTAAAGCAGTCTGGCCATTCTCCTCTGACCTCTGGCATCAACAACTGCTGCTCACTGGATATTTTCTCTTTTTCAGACCATTCTCTGTAAATCCTAGAGATGGTTTCTGGGAAAAATCCCACTAGATCATCAGTTCCTGAAATACTCCAACAACAACCACACTACATTCAAAGTAACTTAAATCCCCTTTCTTCCCCATTCCGATGCTCAGGTTGAACTTCGGGGAGGCTGTGGCTCAGGAGGTAGAGCGAGTCGTCTACTAATCATGCCAAAGTATCCTTGGGCAAGATACTGAACCCCACGTTGCCCCCGATGCGTTCATCGGAGTGTGAGTGTGTGTGTGAATGTTAGTAAGCACTTAAGTGTAGATAAAAGTGCTGTATG
>VUQI01051302.1:0-11970 GCA_015106735.1 Paratilapia polleni | reverse complement strand
CAAGGTGGCGTAATCCTGGGCATGTGAACATCAAAATCTCCACCTGCTGCAGGGACATCGAACTTTTGGCTGCAAGTCTGCGTCCCTATTACTTGCCTAGAGAATTCACACACGCCATTGTTGACATTGTTTACATCCCTCCACACGCTGATGCAGAGACGGCGAGTGAAGGACTGTACGCTGCTATGCTAACAACAAGCCCTGGATCACAAGTGACATCAAGGGCCTTCTGAACCAGAAGAAGAGAGCTTTTAAAGACGGTGATCAGCAGGAGCTTAAGCGCGTGCAGAGGGAACTCAGAGTTCAGCTCAGGGAGGCAAAGGAGCAGTACAGGAGGAAGCTGGAGCAGAAGTTGCAGAACAACAGCATGAAGGAGGTGTGGGCTGGGATGAAGATAATCACTGGCTGCAGCTCAAAGCGGGGTGGCTCCATTGAGGGAGATGTGGGGAGAGCAAACCAGTTGAACAACTTCAACAGGTTTAACCACCCCAACTCATTTTCACCTCAGAACACTGCACCCCCCATGAGCCGACACTTGCACAGAGAGGGGTGTCCCCCCACCCAAGATCATGGTAGCTCAGGTGTGTGAAGAATTGTGCATTGGAGCTGGGGGAACCCTCTACAGCACATCTTCAGCCTGAGCTTGGAATGGAGGAGAGTCCCTCGACTGTGGAAAACATCCTGCATCATCCCAGTCCTGAAGAAACCACGCCCTGGTTTTATGTTAATTATGTTTCTGGAGTTCTCCAGTGCCTTCAACACCATCCAGCCTCTGCTCCTCAGAGATAAACTAACAGGCATGGGTGTAGGCTCATACCTGGTGGTTTGGATTACGCACTACCTGACATGCAGTCCTCAGTATGTACGCTTGGGTGACTGCAGGTCTGACACTGTGGTCAGCAGCATGGGAGCACCGCAGGGGACTGTGCTGTCTCCGGTCCTGTCTCCGGTCCTGTTCACCTTGTACACATCAGACTTCCAATACAACTCAGAGTCCTGTCACGTGCAAAGGTTCTCCAATGACACTGCTATCGTGGGCTGTATCAGGAGTGAACAGGGTGAGGAGGAGTACAGGAAACTGATCAAGGACTTTGTCAAATGGTGTGAATCCAACCACCAGCAAAACCAGGGATTTGGTGGTGGACTTCAGGAGGCCCATGCCTCACCTGGAGCCTGTGACCATCAGAGGTGACTGTGTGAAGTTTGTACAGACCTACAAATACCTGGGAGTGCAGTTGGATGATAAACTGGATTGGACTGCCAACACAGACACTCTGTGCAGGAGAGGTTAGATCTGATTGTACTTCTTCAGAAGGCTGGCGTCTTTCAACATCTGCAAAAAGCTGCTGCAGATGTTCTATCAAACTGTGGTAGCGAACGCCCTCTTCTATATGGTGGTGTGCTGGGGGGGGGCGGCATAAAGAAGAGGGATGCTTCACGTCTGTGGCGTTAAACATTAATGTCAACATTCCTTACTGTTCTGTACTGTAATACACACTGTACACGATGCACCTTAATCTATAGAGTTTGTTTGCACTGGACTTTTAATTTTTAGTTCTCAACTTTTATACTGTATATTTATTAGTATTTATTAGTATTTATTGCATGTTTGCTTGGTTATGGATACTGCTGGAATTTGTGAATTTCCCCTGGGGATGAATAAAGTATCTATCTAATCTAATCTAATCATCTATTCAGACTATCAGGTCCAGACCTTTTTGGATCAATGGATTTCAAAGCTTTGCGGATCTCCATAGTAGAAAGAGGTCTAAAGACAAATGGGTCCCTTGATAAGGCAGTGCAAGATGGAAAAGACAAAGAATTAAATTTAGAACACAAAGACTCTGTTACATTTGTATTAAAAACAGAACTAGCTGCTATAAAATGTTCATTGCAGTGGTTTCCTGAGATAGAACTTAAGTAGCACTGTGAGCTTTCTGTAAAGAAATTACAGAAAGCTGCCTCAGAGAGTTCAGACTGTGTGGAAGAATACATATAGTCATACCAAATATTGACTTTCAGTTTTGTTGAAGTTGTACAAACTGTTTTTCCCTTATATACTGTATTTCCATTTATGCTTGCAGACGTTTTAATAAATCGCTGCAGCTGTTTCCTATTTTCATAGAAAACTATAAAGAAATGAGGGGTGTCTCAAGACTTTTGCACAGTACTGTAACCTCCAGAATAGTTTGCTCACATTTTGACATATTAATTTGCTGTTAATACATTTGAATACATTGTTTTTGCATTGTGTTACTGTTTAGTTTAATTTATGGAACCTTTTCCCATTTGGAGTTTCTTTGTTCAGTCACTGCTCTGCTTTGTTACTGACTATATTTTATGTTACATTTGTTACTACAGTCTTTCTGGCAGTGGACTCTCAGGGACTCACTTCAAATTGTTAGCCTCAGCTCTGAAGTCAAACCCCTCCCATCTGAGAGAACTGGACCTAAGTGAGAATTATCTGCAAGATTCAGGAGTGAAACTGCTCTCAGCTGGATTGAAGAGTCCACATTGTAAACTGGAGACTCTGAAGTCAGTGTACAAAGTCTTTCATGAAGAATGCCTTATGTATTATTGTGTTTTGGTGGCATGGAATGGTGTTATAACTTTTTGTAAACACTTCTTCTTTTGGTATTTATCCCTTAAATACAGACTTAATGAATGTAAACTGTCGGAGAGTTGCTGTGTTTTTCTGGCATCAGCTCTAAAGTCCAACCCATCCCATTTGAAGGAGCTGGATTTGAGTGTCAACTTTCTGCAGGATGGTGGAATGAAACGGCTGTCAGCTGAACTGGAGCGTTCAGAATGCCAACTTGAAATTTTGAGGTCAGACAGTATGGCTGCTTTGGTGATGAATGAATATATTTGACTTGAAAAAATACTATTACATCTAGTTTTACTGATTTTTTTAAAAAAATTTTTTTTCCTTTTCAAAATTCATTTTAAATTTGTGCTACAAACTGACTTATATCATCACAGAATTTTGTGCACCACATAAAATATGAAAATTTAGATTACAAATGCTATGATGGACAATTTTAACCAATTCCTGCCCAGGTATTTTTTTAATAACCTAATTTCAAATTGCAGACTGAAAAGCTGTAGTTTGATCGAGACCAGCTGTTATTATCTGATCTCAGTTCTGAAGTCTAGTCTGAGAGAGTTGGACCTGAGTGACAACAACCTGCAGGATTCAGGAGTGAAACACCTGTCTCTTGGACTGGAGAATCCACTCTGTAAACTGGAGAGACTCAGGTCAGACAGAGCTGAATGTTTTATTGTTATAGATGTTTTAATAAAAATTAAACTGGATTGATCATGTATAGAATAAACAGTGAAAGATGTGTTCTTTTCAGATTGAGTTCATGCAGGCTGTCAGAGATGAGCTGTGCTTTTGTGGCCTCAGCTCTGAAGTCCAATCCCTCCCATCTGAGAGAGCTGGACCTAAGTAACAACAAGCTACAGGATTCAGGAGTGAAGCTGCTTTCTGCTGCACTGGAGATATTGTATTGTAGACTGGAAACTCTAAGGTACTGGAGACACACTTATCCCAACTTCTCCTCTCTTTAAAATCCACTGTATGTTTGTTTTTCTGGTCTGTGCCATCAGCATCAGACAATACTTTGAGAGTGCAGGACTGTCTGTGCACTAACTTTCAATTGGATGTTTTTTTCCATCCACCAACTGTATGTACAATAAGTTTTGTATTCCAAAACCATACAAAATTCAATTTAAATAATGATCAGAAAATGCTATTATTCTTTCACATATACAGTGGATTCAGAAAGTATTCAGACTCCCTTCACTTTTTTCAGTTTTGTTATGTTGCTGCCTTGTTTAAATTCATTTTTTCTCATTAATCTACTTTCAGTAACCCAAAATGACAAACTGAAAACAGAATTTTAGAATTTTTTAAAATTTATTAAAAAGAAAAAACTGAAATATCACATTTACATAAGTATTCAGACCTTTTGCAAAAACACTTGAAATTTAGCTCAGTTGCCTCCCATTTCTCTTGATCATTGCTGAGATGTTTCTGCACCTTGATTTGAGTCCACCTGTGGTAAACTAAATTGACTGGACATGATTTGAAAAGACACACACCTCTCTACAGAAGGCCTCACAGCTGACAATGCATATCAGAGTGAAAACCAAGCCATGAGGTCAAAGGAACTGCCTACAAAACTCAGAGACAGGGTTGCTACAATGCACAGATCTGTGGAAGGCTACAAAAAAATTTCTGCTACACTGAAGGTTTCCAAGAGCACAGTGACCTCCATAATTCTCAAATGGAACAAGTTTGGTAAAACCAGGACTCTTCCAAGAGCTGGTCGCCCCAAACTGAGCAAGCGAGGAAAAAGGGTCTTTAGTGAAAGAGGTGACCAAGAACCCGATGGTCACTCTGACTGAGCTCCATAGATCCTGTGTGGAGATGGGACTAAGTTCCAGTAGGACAACCATCACTGCAACCGTCCACATATCTGGGCTTTATGGCAGAGTGGCTAGATTGAAGCCTCTCCTCAGTGCAAAACATATGACAGCCCGATGTTAGCATGACTGGATCGATTCTTTAGTTTGTTTCTCCCATCTAAGTTCAGGACGTTGCTCCCGTTCATCAGAAAGTAGACATGTCTGTGCAAACACTGCTCTTCTCATGCAGGCACACTTTGCTCTGCCTTTCCTCCCCTGCTCTGCTGTATTTAGGTTCCTGCAGTCATGTGACTCAGCAGCACTGAGCAGGGACAAAGTGAGAAAGAAAGCCAAAGACAAAGTGAGTGAAAGCGGAGCATCGTGTACAGGTACTTTTACGTTTAAATGAGAACACTGCAAACAGTGATGCATGTTGGAAGGAAATTCTCTACTGTGGCAACACCACCAGTTTATATAAAGACATGAAAGACCATGAAAAAGAGAACTTTGTCCCAGAACGAGCAGCAAAAGAAACAAAGAGAGGAGGGAAATCCCTCAGACAGACCCAGACCCCAGCACAGTGAAAGAGGTCACTGGCAGAGTCCTTTCAGAGAGACAAAGAATAAGCTGGTAGCTCATATAGTGGAAAGTAATGTTTCAGTCATGACTGATGTTGGATCTTCAGCATTAGTTAATGTTCAAGTGTTATTGGTCATTATAGTTGTTCCTTTAGCAGACTGATTCCCTGTAGACTGTATTCAGACATTCAAATAATATATTCCGCCCACTTGTGTTAAATAAATTATTGTATTGGAACTGAAAAAAATATACCTCAAACATGAACAGTGAAATATTTCTGAATATAATAACCTTTTTGTGTTGACTGTCAAGTCTATTTTATTTATATAGCGCATTTAAACAACAGAAGCTGACCCAAAGTGGTTTAAAGTCAGGCACATATACATTACAGGTCTTCAAAAAAACCCAGTTTCAAAATACATGAAAAGCTGAAAGGTGTGTTTTGTTGTGTTAACTAATTATTGTGGAAAGTAAAATCACAGTGGTTATTAAAATGTATTCAGAATTTGCAAACTGATGATGATTCATCTTATAAATCATGACACACTGCTCTCCCCTATAGAGTTATAAAGCTGCCTTTATAACTCAAAAGTATCAGTATTCGTATTTGGTATCGGCAATACTGGCCCTGTATTTACTTGGTATCAGATTGCTACCAAAATTTGCAGGATCGCACACCAATATTGCTTGGGTGTATTCCAGAAAGAGCAGTAAGCGCCAAGTACATGTGAATTGATCTCTGCATGTCTAAATGTAAGGGGGAGGAGGAAGACAGTGACACGGCATTTTCAATCCTTATCGTTTTATCCTTCCGCTGAGGGGAGACTGCCTTTTGTCTGTTTCTCTGAAAAGTCATGCATAAATAAATAAATAAATAAATAAATAAAGACCACAATTTCAGATGATTTTATTTAAAATTATGGGGGCATCTGTATGGCCTAAGATGCACTCTCTCAATCTAGTTCTTTGTTTTTTTCTAGAAACAAAAGAAAAACAAACCCAACAAAAAACCCAAAACAACAACACCAACAACAACAACAAAAAAACTAGTAAACAAGAAAGACAAACCAATAACTGATTAACTAATTATCCACTAATAATTTTAGCTGTACTTATATACACAGCTGGGTAACTTATTTGTGTATTTTATATAAAAAGTTCCAACAGTAAGATATAAACTGTCAGATAAATGTAATGAAGTAAAATGTAAAATATAGTGAAGCAGAGATAGAAAGAGGTATGAAAAGGGGAAAAAAAAGCTAAAGTAAAGCGGGGAACCTCTGAGTTGTTGCCTACTTAAGTATAATATAGAGTAAATGTTCTTAGTTACATTCCACCACTTAAAATCAAAATTTCCAAGTGCCTAGTTTTTCTAATTTAAACCAACTCAAATAAACTGAGTTGATCAGCTTTTTCAACCAAAATTACTGGTAACTTACTTAAAGTGAGTGTTAATAACAAGTTGATAAAAACTGAGTTTTTTAATTAAGCACCATGTTAGTATTTACAGTGTGTGTTTTCAAAGTGTTGCCTTAATTTTTTTGAGCAGTGTGCCTTTCAGCAATGATGGTGCCTTTCCAGATGTGTAAGATGCCAATTCCATAGGCATTAATGCACCCCCATACCATCAAACATGCAGGCTTTTGAACCGAGTGCTGATAATAAGCCACATGGTCATTCTCCACTTTAGTCCAGAGGACGCAGCATCCATGTTTTCTAAAAAGAATTTCAAATTTTGGTTTGTCTGACCAGAGAACAGTTTTCCACTTTACCTCAGTACATTTTAAACGAGCTTTGGTTCAGAGAGGACAGCTGGATCGTGTTCACATATGGCTTTCATTCTGTCTGACATGTTAAAATAACAAGAAACTCATGGTCTGTAATATCAAAATTCTGTGATCGAGTTAAAGAGATCATACAGTTATGACACTAGTTTATAAGATGTGTTTAAGAATAGTTTAAAAACAGTAAAAATGAGTTAAAGCTAAAAAAGTCTTTAATTGACTTGTTTATTTCATTCTTTATTGTTAAAAATTATGTTAAAAAGTATTATCAGTGATCTACGAAGTGGTCTGAATCTGGTCACCTAAGATCGACTGCTTTTGTCTCCACTCACTTACTTTGGGGAAATCGCGGTATTATCCTCATTCGAGTAAAAGTTCTCAGTGAGGAAACACCAGTTTGTCACTTTTGTGATTATTTCTCCCCTTTAGGTATGTTTACAGTGTTTGATGTTACTAAGATGAGTTCTACAAAAAAGTATGTTAATGTTATTCTGAGTATCAAAAGAATGTCCATATGAGTTAGAATGTTTTGCAGAGTGTGTGTTTGTGTGAGCAAAGTCCCACTCATGGCATGGCAGAATTGTTACTACTGAAGGCAAAATTGCAGCTTTAGTTGCAAGTACAACTAATGGAGTAATACAAACTGGGAAAAATGTGGAAAGACCAGGGACACAAAGGGAAGCAGAGGAACAAAAGACTGTAATGCAACATAAAGAATCTGAAATGGAGCAGTTTACCATTGTCATTGCTACTGCTTATGAGCCTCAGCACCAGTCCCTGTCTTCTGCTAGTCTACAAGTTAACACACAGCCCTCAGTCACTGCCCAGCTGTAGAAGCCAAGCCCATGCTGGCGCAAAGATTTCAAACTCTCAGGTCAAATTGGTGAATAAAGCCAGAAAGATAAATTGACAGTTTCCAGCCGTGCTCATCAGATTGAGAATGGACTGAACAGAGGTTATCCTGAAATAGAAATAGTAGAGGCTGTAATTAGAGCTATTTCTCCAGGCTCACAGTTATGCAGCTATTTAGAAAGCAAACCCCATGTCACTTTTCCCACACTTCGATGCATCCTGCGCTCAAACTTTCAAGAAAAGAACACCACAGAGCTTTACAAGCAGCTAGCCTCTGAAGCCCAGAACAGCAAAGAAACCCCTCAGAGTTTCCTCATGCGAGTTTTAGATTTAAGGTAGAAAGTGCTGTTTGCTTCCCAAGAGTCAGAATCAGGGCTTAAATATGATCCAGCTTTAGCCCAGCGCATATGTTTGCACACATTACTTACTGGTCTCCAGAATGACTGTATCAGAATAGACATGCAGTCTCTCCTACTAGATGCCGAGACCTCAGATGAGCTTCTGCTAGAGAGGTTAAATGTTGCCTGTGCTACTGAGAATAAAAGGAGAAACAAAAAGAAGCCCAGCACCCCACAGTCATCCACAGGTGTAAGAGTAGTGCAGTCAGAAGATAGGCTATATGCAAAGTGCCCAGTGAAAGAAGCCCAAACAAAGGTTCTGCCTGAATTATTATCAGAGTTACAGGAGCTTAAGACTGGTCTAGTTTCTTTAAAAGGTCTCAGTGCAGAGATAGCTCAGACTCAAGAGACTAGAGTTCAGCCACAGCACCCACCCACAGTGAGGCCAGAGAGGGACCCCCAGGCACCTGTTCTGCCACAGCAGTCTTACAGCAGTTACAGTCAGCCTCAAACACCTAAAATACGGTCTAAGTATGGAACTAATCAGTACACAAACTGCTCTATCCATGATCCACAGAGAAAATTAGAAACACCCTGTCTCAGAGTGATGCTGAAAAACTAGTTCCTCTTCTGTGGAACCAGGTCCCAGTTTGACAGACAGACACCCTCCCTACTTTTAAGATTAGGCTTAACAATTTCCTTTTTGATCAAGCTTATAGCTAGGGCTGGATCAGGTGACCCTGAACCATCCCTTAGCTGCAATAGGCCTAGGCTGCTGGGGGCTTCCCATGATGCACTGAGAATTTCTTCTTCACTCACCTCTTTTCACACTCTTTCGCTTTCATTCTTATTAGTTATTAATAAACTCTGGCTCTCTCCCACAGTGTGTCTTTTGTCCTGTCTCCCTC
Organism: Paratilapia polleni; assembly: GCA_015106735.1. Lineage (NCBI taxonomy): Eukaryota > Metazoa > Chordata > Actinopteri > Cichliformes > Cichlidae > Paratilapia > Paratilapia polleni. Next base: position 3,096 of record VUQI01051302.1, on the reverse strand, counting down.
TGGCCTCATCTGTTTCCCCTCACCCTCAACCAACCGTGGCAGATGGCTGCCCCTCCCTGAGCCTGGTTGTGCCTGAGGTTTCTTCCTGTTAAAAGGGAGTTTTTCCTTTCCACTGTCGCCAAGTGCTTGCTCATAGGGGGTAGTCTGATTGTTGGGGTTTTCTCTCTAATATTGTAGGGTCTTTACCCTACAATATTAAAGTGCCTTGAGGCAACTGTTGTTATGATTTGGCGCTATATAAATAAAACTGAATTGAATTGAATGTTTTATTTACCAGCAGACAGGATCAAATGAGTGCTGCATACACTGCTCCCGATATGGGAGTGGAGAATATTTTCAAGCTGGTTCCAAAGTCAGAGCAATCAGACATCCCCACAAAGTCACATCATTAGTGGGCAGACAGTGCCTTGTTGAATGTCACCTGAATAGCCACCAATTGCAAGCACTATGGGACACGGGTGGTCAAGTTTCAATAATCAATGAACAATGGAAAGAAGAATACTTACCAGCCACGGAGCTGAGAGATGTTTCATAGCTTCTTGACTCACCTGATGATTTGAGCCCTTTAAAGAGGATGTGACCATGCTATTTGAACCAGACCTGAATCCACAGTGGCCAGATGGTCTTGAGTTTTATGAGACACTAGTCAAAATTAGACAAGGGTTATTCCCAGTCATCAGAATTGATGTTTCCAAGCCAGCTGACCATGACATTGTTTTGCCAGGGCATACTTTATTTGGCACACTATAAATCATTATGACAGTCCTGCCAGCCCAGATTTTTGAGAAAGTTTCAGCCCCAGCCACAGTAAATCACACCAGCATGAAACCTGCAGGTAATAAAAGTGAACAGTGGGATCCTCCTGTAAATTTAGATCACCTTAGCGAGGATCAAAGACATACAGTGAAAAAGATGCTTAGAGAAGAGTGTCATTGCTTCTAAAGATAAGACAATGATATTGGCCGCATTGAAAAGTTACAGATGACCATTTCTCTCAAAGACACTCAGCCAGTTAAATGCGCATACATATCGGTGCCCAGACTCCTGTACCAGGAAATGAAGGATTACCTCCATGTCTGATCTAATAGCACAGGGCTGGGTCTGGAAGTCAAACTCTTGATACTCCTCACCTGTTGTTTGTGTTAGAAAAAAGGATGGTACTCTTAGGTTGTGCATTGATTATAGAAACCTGAACAGAAAAATATATCCTGACCGCCAACCTATCCCTCTTGTCCAAGACATTATGGACAATCTAGGTGGCAAATCTTGGTTTTCTCTCCTAGATCAGGGGAAAGCCTACCACCAGGGGTTCATGTCAGAAGAGAGCAGACCACTGACAGCTTTTGTTACCCCATAGAGCCTTTATGAGTGGATCCGCATCCCCTTTGGCCTCATGAATGCCCCAGCAGCCTTCCAGCGCTGTATGGAGGAATGTTCAGAAGGGCTTAACATCTGTATTCTCTCTCAGTGACGCACTGGTTTTCAGTAAAACATTTGATGACCATGTGAATGATGTACGAAAAGTGCTGCATCGCCTCAGAGAGTATGGCATTAGACTCAAGCCAAGTAAGTAAATGGACTGGTACTTATATAGCGCAGTTTCTGTGTACTCAAAGCGCTTTAACATTCACCCAGTCACACATACATTCATACAGCACTTTTAACTACACTTACTAACATTCTTACTAACATTCACACTCCAGTGAATGCATCGGGGCAACGTGGGGTTCAGTATCTTGCCCAAGGATACTTTGGCATGCAGACTAGGGGAGCCAGGGATCGAACCACTGACCTTCCGATTAGTAGACGACTCGCGCTACCTCCTGAGCCACAGCCACCCCTTAAAGTGTGATCTATTCAAATCTGAGGTCCACTATCTGGGCAGGATAGTCTCTGCAGAGGGCAGTAAAGTTGATCCAGCTGACTTTCGTGACTTCGTGATTATATGTACTATGCCCCAACTTTCACTGTGTATAGTGATAACAACCCACTCACCTATATCCTGTCAATTGCAAAACTGAATGCAACCACCTCCAGGTGCGTTGCAGAGTTGGCTGATTTTCACTTTACAATAAAATACAGACCCGGGAGGGAGAACAGTGATGCCGATGTCTTGTTTAATGGGAGAGTGTTCTGAGGAGCTGCCACCTACCACCACCACTGCTGCCATCCAAGCTGTCAAGGTACAGGAAGGGTCCCCTGCAACTTGGTTACTCATAGCTGTATCCAGCTAAGAGAAGCACAAAGATCAGATTCTGTTATATGTCCTGTATTAGAGCATAAACTGTCAGGCTCCAAGCCACCAGTTAAAGAGCTGAGAGCATTCAGCCCAAAGACAAAATGTCTATTCAGAGAATGGGACAAATTGTCAATAGACAGTGATGGCCTCCTGTTCAGGGCTACTAGTGCTCACAAACAAATGGTGTTGCCAGAAAGATACAAGGACAAGTTGTTAAAAGAGTTGCATGATAACATCAGAATTATGTTTATTGCCAAGTTTGTACACAAACAAGGAATTTGTCGTGGTGTCATGGTGCAAAACAGTGGTACAGAAGTGGAATATATGGAATTTATACAATGTACAATATATACACAGACACACACACACACACACGGCTACGGAAAAAATTAAGAGACCACTGCAAAATTATCAGTTTCTCTGATTTTGCTACTTATAGGTATATGTTTGAGTAAAATGAACATTTTTGTTTTATTCTATAAACTACTGACAACATAACTCCCAAATTCCAAATACAAATATTTTCATTTAGAGCATTTATTTGGTTAGACGGAGACCTGGAGAGGCCTACGAGCCACAATGTCTCGCACTCACTGTGAAATTTGGTGGAGGATCGGTGATGATCTGGGGATGCTTCAGTAAGGCTGGAGTCGGGCAGTTTCGTCTTTGCAAAGGACGCAGGAATCAAGCCACGTACAAGGTTATCCTGGAAGAAAACTTGCTGCCTTCTGCTCTGACAATGTTCCCCAACTCTGAGGATTGGTTTTTCCAGCAGGACAATGCTCCATGCCACACAGCTAGGTCGATCAAGGTGTGGATGAAGGACCACCAGATCAAGACCTTGTCATGGCCAGCCC